>PVKA01007648.1:6275-76936 GCA_004027165.1 Ctenomys sociabilis
CTCCTTTTGTCATATCACCGTTATTCATCCCACTTACATGTAAGGATAAAGAAGGAGAAGGACACTCCTTATACACACATGTTGCCTTCTTAGCTTTCCCACCACAGAGGCCTGGAAATGAACACATACATTTCATTCACTCATAGTTTCCACCATAGTGGATTGGTTCCACAGCAGAGACATCATGGCAGAGGGCAGGGCAGAGTAAAGCTGCTTTAGGTCACGGCAGCAGGGAGGAAGAGCGTGGAAAAGGGACAGGGTAGAACAGACAAGGGGCCAGACACAGACGCCAAAGCTATGGAGCCCAGACACACCTGGAGTGTGCTCCACCAATCGGAAGTGGACCCCAAAGCGAAGCAAGCTGAGGCTCTATACACACTTTTACATAGATGTAGCTTCGTGGTGCGCCACTTGCTTAGCATGTGTGATAACCTGGATTCGATCTCCAGAATCGAAAAATATGCAAGTTGGTGCTCAGTGGTAGAACACATGCTAAGCGTGTAAAAGGTCCTGAGTTCAATCCATAATGCAGCAAAAGTAGTGATGGAACCTACATGTTAGACTATCTAGACCTGACACATTCCCCCCCCCCAGGGATAAATCTCTTATTACATTTTAATTTTCTCCCTTTTTTTGCGGGCTCAGCATGCCCTGAGAGCACGACTGGCACAGCCTGAGGTACCAGGGGTTGAGCCGTGGTCCCCTGCACCTGCCTAAGCTTACCTAAGCAGGCACTCTAGACTGCTGGCCCCTAAATTTGATTCATTTTTATTAATTTATTTCACATTCTCTTCTCTTAGTCAACTTTGTTAAATTCATACTTCCCTGGAAGATCATCCATTTCATCCAAATTTTGAAGTCAGTAGTCATGCATATATGGAATTCTCAAAGACTTTTTTTCTTTCCATCACTTTATTGACTTTCTCATTCCAAAATAGCTATGTGGTCTCTTTCTACTGAGGTACAATGCAACAGCAAGTTTTTAATCACTTCAACTTATGATTTTTTATCTTACTGATAAAGTCTTTTGTGGTAGTTGTCATTTATAAGTATTTCCATTTTCATTTTTGCTGGCCTTTCTTGAATTCCATTTATTTGTGTAGATAGCTTTTCTAGTTTTATAGGCTGAACATTTAGGAAAACAATTTTCTATGTTTACGCCAATGAGGGTTATCCCTCCCTCACCAACAGGAGGATCTAATCACTCTGCTACCAGGGTGCTGTCTGATGATACCGGAGTATGGAAACTGGGCAGAGCGCAGTACGGACCTCTGTTGTTGACAAAGTGGGCACCTGGTAATGGAAGGATCCATATCCCCTCATTCCTTCCATCTCTACTACAATGCTCAGAAGAGTTCATCGAGTAATCACTACAATGACCAAACAGAGTGGTTGCTGACTCCTCTTCTTGCAACCAGTCACCAGGTTCATCCTCTGCCATCTATCTGAGAAAGTCCTTAGCTGAGATCCTTGGTTGAGCATTCATAAAGCGCAGATACAGTCATCTTCTGGACCCAAGGTGGGCAGTGAAAATGGTTCAACAGATTCAGCTGATAAGAAGTATATTGTCCACAGAGAATTATTATTCACAGTAAACTATTAATAAACTCAGTTATACATTAGACTTTTTATCTATATCAGGTACTGACAATTCTAAACAAGATCAGGAATACCATGTTCTTCAAGAAGTCCTTTGTTGGTCTAAGTTCTAAAACAATTGCTTATAACCAATGTTAATTGCTTCCACCACCCACCTGCAATGGGACGGAAGTGTCCATCCAGGTCTGGTCTGAGACCTTCTTACTTCCAGTCCTCCAGCATTATTCTTCTCGTTTCTGACCATTCAGACAACCATCCAGCAATGACTATGAGTTCTTTTAGATGCATGACTCAGAATGTCCTTCTTCCCAGGAAATGTGAATCAAAAGATATATTGCTTAAATTCTGCCTCCAGGAAGATTCTGCTCTACCTATGTCCTTATCATTACACACCATGTGAAGTCAATATGTATAACAGTTCCTGAATTGCTCAGAATCATCCATCAACCAAGTTTATTGCCTTCTTTCCCTAATCAGTCATAAGGAAGTCCTCCCACTCACAATTCTGTATAAATGGGTTGAAGGAAACGAAGCTATGTATCAATAGTGAAGGTATGAGCTGCTTGCCTACCCTGCTTCCTTGTACCTGAGGGCCTGGGTAAGCCCAGCCTCCTGAGACCTGCTTAATCTTGTTGAGGAAGTGCTGCAGGACACGCCTGATCTTATGACTTTATGAGCAAGATAACATCTGGCTCACAACAGGCAGTTGTGTATCAAACTAGATAGAGACCCATGTAAGATAACAACTGTTTAAAATTCCACTAAGTTTTACAAGAAGCTATAGACATTCTCCAAAACTGTCATTTTCACAGGTCAAACTTGTCATTCTATCCCATTTACACATGAGTAAGAAGATTCGTCACTTCTGTGTTTTTAAAGTTTCTGATATGTCTATGACCTTTGTGATACCTCCCAAGATGCTTTTGAGTTACTGTTAGCTCATCTTTTTAACACTTCTAGCAACTATAGTGATGACCCCTGTTTAATTTTTGATGGCTGTGATTTGTATTTTCTTAATCATTTTATATATTTTTATCAATTTAACTAATCTTTTCAAATGAGCTATTGACGTTACACTCCATTATCTATTTCTATGTAATTAATTTCCAGGGGCTGGCTAAATAGCTCAGTGGATTAAAGCACTTGTTTAGGTAGATTCAGGGGCTGGGAGTTCAGACCCCAGGACTCCCATGCCTTCCCCATTCTCAGGGAGATGAAGGTGGAGATTGAGACTGGGCATGGTGGCGTGCACCTGTAGTCCCAGCACTTGAGAGGCTGTAATCAAGGGGATCACTGTAAGAGCGATCTACACAGAGAGACCCTGTAGACCTGTAGACCCTGTCCTGAATACAAAAAATAATAATAAAATAAAAAAATATATAATTAGTTTCCATTTTTATGATTTTAATTTTTCTTTTTAATTTTGATTTCCTCATCTTTTTATCATCTTAAAGTGAAAGTGAAGACTGTTAATTTTAAAACTTTCTTGTCTGTTATAAACATTTCAAAGTATAAATTACCATCTGTGTACTATGTTGGTTATTTTGTTCAAGCATGAAATATCTTTATTATGATTTAGCTCAAAATATTTTTTTTCATTCTTCTTTTTTTTTAAAAAAAAAAAAAAAAGCAAAATATTTATTGAGGGAAAGAAAGCTTCTGTGTAAGAGAGGGCCAGAAGGGGGGCCCGAACAGGTTGTTCCAGCAAAATATTTTGTAATATCCTTTGCACCTGCTTTCTTTTTTTCTTCTTCTTCTTCTTGCCTTTCATTTGTTTTTTTTTAATCTTTTTATTTTTTATTTATTTATTATTTTTATTGAACTACAAATGTCAATCAGACAGTTTCAAGACACCTTAACAAGACAGATTCAATAAATTAATACATTGCAAACTGTTTTCATAATGTTTTGCTATTGTACAAGGTGCATACATGATATTATATTTACAGATATTATTTTAGCAGATATCTCTTATCAGTGAATTAAGAGTGTAGCTGCTACAGTTGCTTTCTTTTGAAGCCTCAAAGCCTCCTGTAGTCATTGGGGCAGCTTCTAGAGTTTGTGATTAATTCATGATCCAATCCTGGGATTATGGGTGTGAGTGCTACACTCACCCTGGGACAGGTAATCTGCATACAAATGTAAAGAGGGGACAGAGGTTAGGTTGCTGCTGCAACTGCGGGCTCCTCCCTTTGTTTTGCAACTTCCGCTCCTCCCTTTGTTTTGCCCTCTGCCATGTGCCGCTCTGCCTGGGAGCCAGCTGAGTATGGGCTGAAACCTCCATTAACTGAGCTAAATAAGCCTTTTCTTCCTTCAGTTTGGGTGTTGGGTATTTTGTCCCAGCAATGAGAGAAGAGTAACAGAGACGTCTCAGGTTACTTAAAAGTGCACTATTTAATTTCCACATATGTGAACATTTTCTGGCCAGGTTTTGGCTATTGATTGCTAATTCACGGTTTTTTTAAGACAACATATTCTCAGTAATTTCAGGTATTTAGGGTACCCGAGACCACTTGATGACCCAATATATGAACTCCCTTGGTGAACATGTCACCTGCTGTTGTTGGCTGAAGTATTCTATAAGTTACAAGGGAAGGGTTGATGATATTGAAGTCTTCTGTATCCTTACTGATCTTGTGACCTGCAGTTCTACCAATTATTCACTCAGGACTATTGCAATCTCTAACTGTAACTGTCAATTTGTCCATTTCTCCCTTTAATTTTGCCAAATTGAGCCTTATGCTTTTGAAACACTGTTTTTAGAAATACACAAAAATGGTTTTGCTATGTCTTTTGTATTATGTTTATGAAATGCTACTAATTATATTTATTAACACCATTCACCTAAAGGTTTCCTTGTTCAGTAATGATTTAGCCTTAGTAGCTTTTTTATAGTCCTACTAGCTTTTTAGCCTTACTAGCTTTGATATGAATTATATTCATCTAGAACTTTTCAATTTAAGGTTTTTTTTTGCAGTATTTTTATGTATTTAGTACAGGGTACACAGGGTCTCACTATACAGATGGGACTTGTAATGGTCCTCCTGTTTTCAGCCTCCCAAGCACTGTGATTACAGGCACATGCCACCATGCCCAGTCTCGGTCGCTGTCTCAGTGCACTCCAGGGGTGGGGCTGGCCCAGCACACTGTAGATTGAACCCTGGTCCCTGTGTCCGCAGAGCTATCTGGCCAACCCCTGTTTTTGCAGTTTGACTATCACATAAGTAGGTGTTTGTTTGCTTGCTTATTTCCTCTGATCTTAAATTCATGGCTTGCTACTTAGTATCAATTATGAAAATTCATGGCCCCCATTTCTTCGGGTGCTTCTTCTGCCCCATCTTCTCCCTCTTCTCTCCCCTCTGTCCTATTTCTGAATTTCCAGAGACACATATTTGTCCTATAGATCCTAGATACTCTGTTCTCCCCTACTCCTACCACATTCATCCTTTTCTTTTAGTTAAGTAATTGTTATACATGTATATTGAGGTTTACTCACCCTTTTCATAATAGTGTAGGATTTAAAGATTACATACTATGTGCCTGTTACTTCATTATTTGTAACATTCAATTCAGCCCATGTGTAGTTTAGCTCTCTGCTGAATTATCCATTTAGTCTTATATATTATTCTCCTTTTTTATCTCAATCCTTAATATATTATTCTAGCTATTTAAAAAATTTCTGTCACATAACTCAGACATATCTTTTCTCATATCCATACTTGATTCTAATGATTGTCATGTCTCCTGTGTGCCTTTTCTTTTTGCATTCCTCAGAATATTTTCTTAAAAACCAAAACCTTTTATAGGATGTGGAACTGAAGACCGCAATTCTTCATTTTTTTAAGATCAGTAATTCCTATCTCTAGAAATGGATCCAATTTTCCCTCTCCAGATCTTGAGGGTGGGTTATAGAATCCACGTAATTATGAACTCAGCTGAACTTGAGGTTTATTGCTGCTATGTGACCCTGAGTCTCCCAAAATGTTTCAAAATGCTCTAGTGATATCTTCATTTGGGGTGGGAACAGGTTTACCAGATCGTGGTTTTCATTATATTGGTTAACACCACTCATCTTAAAGTTTCCTTGTCTAATAATGATTTAGCCTTACTAGCTTTATGTATTTGGTACAGGGTCTCACCAAACAGCTTGAACTCATAGTGATCCTCCTGTTTCAGCCTCCCCAGTTCTGGATTGCACACATGCACCACCATGCCCATTCTTGGTGGCTGGTACATCATGTGGATCGAACCCGGATCTTTGCACTTGACTAGACTGGTGAGCTAGATCTCCAAAGCCAGCCTTACTAGCTTTAAAGTGAACTATATTCATCTAAAACTTTTCCATTTAAGGTTTTTGCAGTTTGAATATCAGATAAGTAGGCATTTGTGTTTATTTTCAAATTTTGGGCTTTCCTTTGGACTATGACTCCAAACGGGTCTGTGTGTTGCCAGTTGATAATTCTGACACTTGTCTGCCTAGCAAAAAGGCTCTGAAGTATCTGCAGCTGTTGCACTTAAACCCCGGTCACAGGCGGAGCCTATTCTCCAGGGTCTCAGGCGCATCCTCCTTAGTACTTTGCAGCACAGCTTGCATTGCTGCCTTTCCCATAGAGCCAAAGGTGTTATCTTTTGTTTGTTTGTTTTTTGTTTGCCATCATGCCCCCATTCATGCTTTCCTTTGCATTCATTCATTTTTAGTATTCTCATTTATAACTTCTACAAGAGTTTTCAGCAAATACTCTTAGTATGCGCTTTGCTTTGTGCCATAGAATAAGGTTTCTGCTTCATGAAGGAAATTAAAGAGGCCCCGTGGCAGTTAGCAGAGCTCTCCTTGTGGCCCTGTTCTCCTCCCTCCCTCTGCTCCACGCGGAGACTCCTCAGCAAGCACCCAACAGGTTCTGGAGAAATAACCCCATGAGACTTTGTGCACTGGATAATGTTCCCATCCCCCACCACCACCACCCAGGGCCTTCACCTTGTGCTGGAGGTGTGCAGCAACCATCTGTACTCAGGCTCCACTTATGTACTGGTTGCCATGGCTGGACTCACTTGTTCCTGGTGACATCTAGCTCTGTAAACCAAAACTCATGTCAAAGCTCTTGCATCTCTTCCTGGATTTTAGGTCAAGTAGACCTCACTTGAACAAATTCACACAAGGTAGTAAACTTGCTGTTTGTCTGGCTTTTTACAATAATAAATTTGGCTGTGATATTCTATTTGTTCCTTCTATATTCTAGTCTTTCTACATCAATATGTAGAAAATTGAACAACCTATCTGTGGGCTGTAAGGGTATTTATTTAGTTATTTTTAATGCATTTGGTTGTCACAGGGTCTCATTATACAGCTCGGATTCATGGCATTCCTCCTGCCTTCAGCCTCACCAGTGCTGGGATTACAGGCATGTGCCACTACACCCAGCTTTGTGGCCACCTCAGTCCACCCTGAGAGCAGAGCTGGTGTGGCATGTGGCGCCAGGGATCCATCCACGGTCCTTGAGCTGGCCTGAGCTTGCCTGAGCAGGCACTTTAGTCCACTGAGCTATCTTCCCAGCCCTAAAGTATATTTATTTTTAACAGTAATGCCAAGTTTTAATCTAGTATCGCTATTTCTTCTAATCAAAGCTTTTAGTGCATTTATATTTAAAGTGTCTGTTAATATGCTTGGATTTAATTCCGAAGCTTCGTAGCTATTAGTCTTTGTTTGCCATCATGCCCCCATTCATGCTTTCCTTTGCATTCATTAATTTTTAGTATTCTCATTTATAACTTCTACAATATGCTGCTTTCTTCTCTTGCCTTAAGATTTCTTTCTTTTTCTTTAGTTTTTGACTCTCAACAATTTAACTATGATGTGTAGTCCTCTTTGTATTTTTCATTTTGGGTTTCATTAATCTTGAGAAGTGAGGGGCTGGGGAGATGGCTCACTGGAGAAAGCATTTCCCTGGCAAGCGCAAGGGCCTGAGTTCAATCCCCGATTCCGCCAAAAAAAAAAACAATCTTGAGAAGTGGGTAGTAATTTTAAATTTTATTTTATTTTGTTTGTTTAGTTAGTTAGTTAGTTAGTTAGTTAGTTAGTTAGTTAGTTAGTAGAAATGGGGATTGACCTCAGGCTCCTGCCCTTGCCAGGGAAGCGCTTATTCTACTGAGCCATCTCTCCAGCCCCTAAATTTTATTTTTTGTTAGTATGTGTTTAAAACACATAATGAAAGCATTCATTATGGAATGCTGATACACATGCATATGGTATATATTTCTTTAAAGAATTCTTGTTTAGTATTCTTTGCTCTATATTTCTAAAACACCAGTGACTATATTAGAGTTCTGGGTATTATCTATATTTTATTAATATTTTCATTTACTTTAAGGACTAGGGAGATGGCTCAGTAGAATAAGTGCTTCCCTGGCAAGCACAAGAGCCTGAGTTCAATCCCCAGTTCCACCAAAAAAAAAAAATTATTTTACTTTATTCAGCCTTATGGGTTTTTTTGTGTGTGTTTGTTTTTTGCAGTAGCAGGGATTGAACTCAGAACCTTGCGCTTGCCAGGCAGGTGCTTATGTTGCTGAGCTATCTCCCCGGCCCTAATCTTACGTTATAGTTCTTTACATCATCTGTCAGCTGTTGACTTGATTTTTCATGGTCTCTTGCTATTTTTAAGAAATCTTTCTTTCCATGATCATTAACCACAAGCCTGTCTTCTAGATCCAATATTCCACCCTCACCTTGATCCATTCTGCTGCACACACTTTGAATTGAAGTTATATTCTCCTAGATACTTGTTTGAGCCTCCTTCATGGGCTCTACCTCTTTCCCGTGTTGGACGCTCCTGGCTTATTAATGTTTTGACTTCTGTTTTTCAGTCATTTTTTTTCAATGGTTTCAGTTTCTACACCCACTGTGCACCCTACGTGCAAGTTCATCCTATATTTCTACTGTGGTGTCTAGCATGGCATTCGTCTTATCAGAAACTGTTTCGGACATTTTATTTTTTAAAATTTTGAAAGAATTAGAGGAATTTTAGGAGTAATATTCAAGTAAGACACCCACCAAGTATATTATATACTTAATATTTTAATATACGTATCTTAACATATTTTGAAGTCTTTTTTCCGCATATACAGGTCCTTCTTACTTCTTTTGCTTGTTTCCTCTTATATATTCATTTTTGTTTTACTCTGTAATGCTGAGTTTGAGCCCAGTGTCATGCCTGCTAAGCCACGGCTCTCCCACTGAGCTGCATTCCTTTCTATTTTTTATTTTAATTCTTTAAAATTTTGAGACAACATCTCATTAAGTTACCCAGGGTGGCCTCAAACCTGCAGCCTCCTGTCCAAGCCTCCTGAAAATTTGGGGTCACAAATTTATGCCACCATTCCTGCTCTTATTTCTATTAACATAGTTCACAGCTGCTTACGTCAGTTTGCTTTCTCCACCGTACGTACTGCATTCACATCACTCACTAGAGTTCAGCATTTGTCTTCTCCTCAGCTGACCTATTCTCATTTTTTCAGGTACTTTTCATTTCTTTCCCTAATCTGGTTGAGCCCTCTTCTGTGTTCTAGGCACAACCCATACCTGTCTTCATATGCATAGTTATTAAATTTCATTAAAATTAGTAACATAAATTTCTGCTTCTCCTCCTGGAATATAAAATGCCAAAGATCTACACTAATGGTGGTTGGACAGGATATTATGTCAGCTTCTAGTACTATGGTCATCCACTAGGAAAATAATTATTGAATTTTTTATATAATTTAGGTATAAAAAATAAGATAAGCAGCTACACTCTTAATTTCCTGATAAGAGACATCTGCTAAAATAATATCTATAAATATAATATCATGTATGCACCTTGTATGATACCAAAACAGTATAAAACAGTTTGCAATGTATTAAAAAATAAATAAATAAATAAAAAATAAAATAAAATGCCAAAGAACACAAACCAAATCTTACTCTTTTTACATAAAGACCTAATATAAAGCAGATGCTCCAGAAAAATTTGATGAAGATATCAATGGATGAGAAGTAGCCAAGCCCACACAGAGTACAGTGATACACAAATTATAAAGAGTTCAAAGGAAACAGTGAACCAATGTTAGTGGTAGCAGCAACATAGAACCTTTGTAAAGTTGAGAGAGAAAAATCCTTGTTTTGTAACAACTGCATCTTGAGAAAGCACACAGAGGAAGTGGGAAATCATGCAGCCAATAAATGAGAATCCAGGATGAAGTCTGTGGGATAGACAGCAAATGTCACCCATTAAAAGAAAACAAGGCACCAGAATCTTAGCAAAGACCATCTGTTGATAGCCAAGATTTGACTAATGTGTAGTATTGAGGTAGAGAAGCCTTTGAGAGGTGGGACCTGGCACAAAATGGTTATGGAATTGGTACTGTCCTTGGGAGTAATTAACATAGTTCTTGAGTGACCCAAAATAGGTTTCCACAAGAGTGGATTGTTACACAGTGATTGAGCTTAGCTCCTGGACATCCTTGATTCCCTATCTTGTCATATATCCTCTTCTTTCTATGATGGAATCTGTCATGCTGTGAGATACCTGAAAGTTCTTCCTCAGAGCCAAGCAAAGACCAACCCCATATTCATAGACCTCCAAAATTTCAGACTAAATCAACCTCTTTTCTTTATAAAGTTCCTCAGCTCAAGTATCTTGGTACAGCAACAGAAAACAAACTAAGAAAAGGCTGTTTCCATGTTTGGTGATTGTTTTCCTCCTATCAAAGATCTGCCTTCCCCTTCACAGGTGAAACAGGGCAAAGTCCCTCTCTGTCTTTGCTTCTGGGGCTTGTGATCCACAGGGTCGGCCACATCCTGCAGTTACCTTTCCAGAAAGCTCATCATGTTTTTGACATGCTTACTAAGCTGAAATGCAGAGCCGGAGTGCTGTGGCAGTCAATATGGGAGAGTAGTAGAATAAATTCTTAATTACACATATGTAACATTCTAGGGTTCAAAGCATATTAAATAAAAATTTTGTGTTTTGATGTATTTAAAGACATTCTTTAGTTATTAGATTATAAAAGATTAAATAGAAAAATATATTTGTAATTATTGTTGTTTTTTGGAACAGAGAAGTAAAAAGATAAGAAAATATATTTTACCTTAAATACTCAAATAGATAGTAGTTTCAATGTATTTAGATATTTTAATTAATATTAATATACAAAAATTACATCTTGGCTGGCTTGCTTGCCTTCCTTCCTTCTTTCCTTCCTTCTTTCCTTCCCTCCTTCCTTCCTTCTTTCTTTACGATACTTGAAACTGAACCCAGAGGTGCTAGGCCACACCAAAGCTTTTTTTGTTTTATTTTGAGGTGGGGTCTCCTCAGTTATCCAGGCTGGCCTCAAACTTGCTATGCTACTGGCTCTGCCTCCCTAATAGCTGGGATTATATCAGTGCTTCACCATGCCCGGATTGGTATATTTTGTTATTTGCCACCAAGCTTCAGATGGAAAATTCCAACTTACTAGAAAACAATTTATTTCAGGTGACATTACAGGAGGTCTCACAATAAACCCTTGCCCCAAGTCACGTACAGTCAGTTACCTTCTTGGATCTTGGCCTCATCAGTAAAGTTGAGTTTAGTAGTTTCTAAGTTACTCTCTTATTCTAAGTTCCACGATTCTATGTTTTTGAAATGATAGTTCATTATTCTACAGGATCTATATCTCTCAGAGGAAAGTGTTAACAACAACAAAAAAATCCCTTAAGATAGTAACATGGGGCTGGCCAAATAGCTCAGCCGATTAAAGTACCAGCAAGTAGGTACAGGGGGCAGGGGTTCGATCCCTGGGCCTGCCATGCCAGCCCTGCCCCTGGGGTGCACTGAGATGGCAATCAAGACTGGCCATGGTAACGCCTGTGGTCCCAGCTCTTGGAGAGCTGTAAAAAAGGTGGATCAATATAAGTCCGATCTAGTAGTGAGACCCTGAGCACCCTATAGATCCTTCCCTAAAATAAAAAAGTAGTAACATGAACTGTTTGTCAACTGCCAAGAGTCTGTTATATACTTAAAAATATCACACAATAGTTTAATATTTTTCTACAAAAGCTTCAATTTAAGAGAAAAATCACTGTTCTACAGAAAGTATTTCATATGGAAGGGCTGGGAGGAAACCTCCCAAATTTTTCTCCACTGGAAGTATACGGACAAGTTTGTTTTGCTTTGTTTTCTGGCACCAGGGATTGAACTCATGACTTTATACTTGCCAGGCAGGTGCTTATACCACTGAGCTATCTCCCCAGCTCTATATGGACACATTTGAAAGACTGCAAATATGCAGACTTCAACTAACCTGGGTAAACTTTAGTTTAGTCAAGTGTAAGATTATTGCTAACATTTTCTACTTATTTTATTGTGTTATTCTAATATAATCCAATTATTTAAAATCCTGAATTTTAACAAAATTGCCCATTCATTGATTTGCGTCCTTCCCACTTAGGCTGGCAAATCTTGAACACCATATCTAGTGTTTCATGAGTCAGACTAACTGTTTTAGAGCCTATCTGAGTAAAACAGTGCACTGCAGTGAAAGAAATGGGTAAAGCCAGGGAGATCTGGAGTGTACGCTTGGCTCTGTGACACTGGAAAATGGACCAAAAGTCTGGACCTCAGTTTCTCTTTCATAAAATGAAAATAGTGTATTTTCTTTGCTTCCTTCTTTAAGATTCTTTTTTTTTTTGTTCTTCTTTTTTAAGATTCTATGGTTCCATACCATACCAACAGTAAATAGCTGTTCACACTTTCTTTCAGGATTCTAATTCTGATAGGATATTTACAGTTGGAGAGTGAGTCTGGTTTTGTTCCCAAATAACTCCACAATGAAAGCTGTTCTATAGTCTGACTTGATCATGTGCTCACTTTACACCAGTTTACCCTTTGGCATGGCTTCTCTGACTTACTGGGCAGCCAGGGTGACCTTTCTACCCTTATCACTGGAGCAAGGTACATAACTGGTTATAACAAACCCATGTGAATGGGCTAATCATAGGAAAGATGGGTTTTGTGCTATGAAAAGATACAGAAAGGGTGCACATGGAAGGCCGGTACATGAGATTTCTTTTGACATATTCCACAAACTGATACTGACACAAGGATGGTTGGTGGTTAGCTGGGGCATGGACTACAACATGATAAAATAATGGGCCCAGAGAGATAGCTCAGTGGTGCCTGGTCCTAAGTTCGATCCCCAGTACCAAATAAGTAAATAAATATAATTCTGAATCATGTGAGAGCTCAGTTAGAAAGAGCTTGCAAATGGCTGAGGAATATCTACAATAGATATAGGGATGAAACACAGGTATGCAAACAATATAAATTGCCATTCTGGCTTAGGACTAAATCATGATTCAGTTCTTAAGTAGTGTAGTGACATCAACCACTGAATATTTAAATTTTCATGGGCAGACTCTGTTCTTTTAAATAACTTCAATTTATTCACACGGATATCACCCCACAGAGTCTCAGCAATGCAAATCCCCTAAATGGTTGATGTATGATTCCATCTGAAAGCCCATTGACATTTAGGACCAAGAAAGGGACTTCATCTAGCAAAGGTTCTTACATAGGAATATATGCCGTGAGAATGCCCTCGGCAGCCATTTTTAAATACATTTGCCTTCATCTGCAACCAAACTTTCTGATTCCACAGATCTTAGAAAAGGCCTACAAATGGGAAAGTTGAATTGTGATTATTATATATGAAAGCTGCACATTTGTAGTAAAAAAATACTAAACAAAGAGTATAGAGAAGCATAATATGAAAAATAATAGTCTCTCCAAGGAGGGATGACTGAAAGAGGAGAAATTTTCCATTATCCTATTTAAATTTCCATATTGTTTGGATTTTTTTAATATAATAAGCCTGTTATGGCTTGTGGCTAAATGTCCTATCAAAGCCTCATGCACTTATGGGTGGGCTGACAGAGTGTTTCATTGCCTCATGGTCCAACGCTGGAATTACAGGTGTGAATGCCACACCTGTTCTAGAGTGGGCAGTCCGCATACAACACATGGGAGGAAAAGAGGTTTGCTGGCTTCTGTTCCTCCATTTTTGCTCTTGTTGCTGCATAGGAGATTCTGGTCAGAGCTTAGAAGACCAGAGAGCTGATAGAAATCCTGCCGGTAAAAACAAGGAATATAGATCATCTAAGGAAAGTTGCAAGGACTGAACAGAGTGCGCCTCAGAGAGAAGCCATGGGAGCTACAGCCACTGGAAGAGCTATAGGAGTGGAGCCACACAAGCCCTTTGGAGCCCACAACTTCCCACAGATCATCTTGCTGGAGTTTGAACTTGTTCCATTCCTTTGTATCCCTGTTTGTACTTTTTTGGAATGGGAATGTCTATCTTGTGCCATTTAATGTTGGAAGTGTTTAACTTTCTTTTCATTTATATAGGGGTTCACAGCTAACTTTGCCTTACATCTTGGAGGAGACTTAGGACTTGGACTTTTCAACAGCGCTGAAACGGTTAGGAATTCGGCAACTCTTAGAGATGGACTAAAATGCCTTATGCATAAAAGGATGTGCACGAGTCTTTGGTGGACTGGAGAAATGTTACTGTTTCTGTCCAGGTGTCCCCCCACCCCAAAAGCCTCGTGTGATCATGAGGCTGGCTTCTAGAGTTTCTGATGCACTCACGGTCCAATGCAGGGATCATGAGTGTGAGTGCCACACCCACCCTGGGGCAGGCAGCATAGACACAGTACAGGGGGCGGAAATAGCCTTGGTCTTCCCTGTGCTTCTCCTGTCTTGTTCTCATTGCTTTCCCTGTTTTCCACCATCACAAACTGTTGTTCCCCTGTCCCATGTGCCACTCTGCCTTGAAGCCAGCCGAGTATGGACTGAAAACTCTACAAAGTGTGAGCTAAATAAACCTTTCCTTCTTTAATTTTGGGTGCTGGGTATTTTGTCTCAGCAGTGAGAGAAAAGTATCCATAACAAAGTCTGTACTGTTTTTGTATTGTACAATGATGAATTCAGGCTGTTGCTAGAGTATCTATCCCAACCAAATTGTCATCACTAAAACTGTTTTGGTTATAGGTAACAAACAGCATAAAACTCTCATTCTTTCTAAGCCAATATGCTCCTATTCTTTAATTGTACAGATTATGCAATTTGTTATATTTACTGAATTATCTTGGTTTCCTTCCAACAAATGCATTAGTTCTATTCTGTTGGGGAATTCAGAATATTCTAAATCTTTTCTTACTTACCAAAGAAGCCTCTTGAAGTAACAGACTATCCCAAAAGCGACCTAAGTTCTTGGGGTCATACCACCGTTGAAGCTCCGTGTGTGCATTCCCTTGCTGGAGTTGAGAGCTGGCAGGTATGGCCGCTGAGGCCTTCTAGCCACAGACACCACATAGAGTCACAATTCAGAGATGACAGGATGGATCCTTGCTCTTTCTGGACTTCTCTATGGCCTGAGGGTCATAGTGTGATTTTTGATCCCATAGGAAAAGCTGGGCATATTTGGAGGAATGGGATGTTTAAAATTCTCTAGAAAGAAAGATTTTTTTTCTCAAGAATAAATGGCACCCCAGTTGTGTTACATGCATGCATGAGCATGTACACCCTCAAGATCTTGACCCCATTCTGATAAGACACAATATTATGTGTTCTTAAATTTGACAGAGTTTTGGCAGTGGGCAAAGTGGGAACTTTCTAAGTGACACCCCTGGCACTGGATATGAAATTTCTAACTCATGAGGGGAAAAAGAGGATGTGATGATAATCTGGAATTCCCAGATTATCTAAGATATGTGTTTTAACCAATAATCCCAATTTCTACCCCCGTGTCTCTTCTGATTGCCAGAAACAAAAATCAAATCCAATTTAAATTGGTTTAACAGAAAAACTAAGCAAGATATAGATAAATTATTGTAAGGATTGGGGTTTCTTGCAGACATGTGAGGGAAGAAATTTAAAGAACAAGTTAAACCCAAACTGAAAAGCTTTCAGTGTTCCAGAGCGCTCAACCCTCTTTTCACCTCCTTCCTTCTGCTTTGCTTTTCTTACCTCCTCCATTTTTCCCCCACAGCTCAGCGCACACCACAACTTCCCAACCCTTGTGGTATAATGGCCACTTCATTGATCTTGAATCTCCATCACAACATGCTGTATCTATTAAACTATCTCTGGCTCCAAATTTCAAATTCTTGAAATAAGACTCCCACTGGCCCAGCTTAGGTCCCTGTCCACTCTTAATCCATTTTACCTGGGCCAGAGAAAGGGATTCATATAACAGCACAATGGTAGCTAAGATACCTTGGGTACTAGCCATACCTTGAAGCATGGTCATTACAAAGCCTTTGGGACTGATCCTTCCTTAATAATATCTCAGAAAACAGTGATCTGAAAGAAAGATGAACTGAGTTACATGGATGTCAGAAGAGCATGAAATAATTATATGCAGAATGGCAATAAAAAGCTAATTTAAGATTTATAGCAGTTCAGTAATGTTACAATGGTAATCAGTTCAGACTTTGAATCCCAAAATAGTGAATCTCAGTAAGTTTACTAGTTGTAGGATATCAACAAGTTTCTTCACCTCTGGTCTAATTTTCTTTGCTTGCTGTGAAATTCTGAGAACAATATATATCAGATGACAGAGTGTACATGAGTGACTAAGTACCATGTTCTTAAACACTTAAGTGTTAATAAGTATTTGTGAGTATGGCAGAGAAATGTTCAAGAGGACATGCACACCAGGAGAGAAGACACAGGTAAAGCAGCAAGGTATCCACTTGTCCGAGTGCGTGTCACCTTAATGTAATGTCATATAATAACAAGACCTAAGATTTGTCAATTATATTGTGATAGGAAATTTTCTCAGTGTTTATGTATTTACATATTTTGCCTAAGTGCTCTTGTCACCCCATTTGGAGACACAGAGAGTTAAGGGACTTGCAGTCACAGGGCTAGCAAGCCTGGCTGTCTAGTTCACATTTTAGGCTCTACACTGCACCTCTTTCAGGGCAACTGTACAATTGCACACCCCACCACAAGTCTTTCTAAAGCAGAGAAGTGTCTGAGGATAGACCACCACAGAGAGAAAATAGTAGCTTCGAGCCTTCGAACTTGCTAGAATTCACCCTTGTTTATTCCACACAGCCCCTTTAACGAGGTTACCTCATCAGAATTAATGGATTGTTATTCTTCTTGATCAGTGTGCAAGCCATAAACTCTGAGTTAGTTTGCCTACCACACTTAGTTTAAGATTTGGAAGGTTTACTTGCAAAAGCTCTTAGAAGCACCCATGAATAAACAAGAGGGAAAAGTTAAACCAAGGACAGACATTTCTGTTTGCTCTCTTTTCAGATCTATCCAAACAACAGGATTCAAAAGCTTTTCCTGACACCACAGGCAAAAGCTTCTTCCCCAGGCATGGAGCGCCTGTTGCAGACAGCACTACCACATTGCTGTGATAATTTGTGAAATTTATAAACAATGCACAATTTCATATTTTTGCCAGATTTACTTCAGAAGAGTTCCAAAGCAAGACATTGATTAGTGAAGGCTGAGGACTTTTGAGAGAATTACACGACACAACAGTAGATGGCATTGGTCGCCGAACTCCCATTCTCAAATCCACCTCCTTCCACATCTTTCATCAGAGACACTAGAAAAAGCAAGTATCGCTTGCTTTCCATTCTTCTGTCACTAGGGTTGGCACACGTGACAGCATGGTCCCTCCATGAGGCAGAAGTGGACATTTTTCTGAATCTTCAGGAAAACTCTTGCTTTCCTGACAGAAGAGATGTTATGTTAGGCCCCACACTTCTGCTCTCCATCCTTCCTGCCTAGTGTCAAGCACTATGGTTATCATCTTGTGTCCACAATAGAAGATCCAGCAGAGTTGGGGAAATAGTGGTTGTGTTAGTTCTGAGCTCTTAAAACTACACACCACTGTTTACCTCTGGAATGCTTATTATGTGAGAATTGAGGTCATTTTTAGTCAGATTTTCTCTTTATGTCAAAACTCTTCCTACTGATACAATATGGTGACAGAAATTCTATTCCAGACTTTAACTGTCTTTTAACCCTACACTTAGTCCCACAAAAGTTTGCTTAAAGAATAATCAAATCACTGAAATAAATGATAGAGAACAATATAATCAGAAAAATCTTTGTTTTTTCTGTATTTTAGGGAAGGGTCTACAGGGTGTTCAGGGTCTCACTACTAGATCAGATTCATAGTGATCCACCTATTTACAGCCTCCCAAGTGCTGGGATTACAAAGCAAGTGCTACCACACTCAGTCTCAATTGCCATCTTAATGAGTCCCTGGTGCAGGGCCAGCATGGCAGACCTGGGGATCTAGCCCCCTACCCCTGTGTGTGCTTGCAGGTGCTTTAATCTACTGAGCTATTTGGCCAGCCCACACTCTGTCTCAATTGCTATCTCAGCATGCCCCAGGGGTGGACCCAGCGCAGCAGGCCTGGGATCGGACCCTTGCCCCTGAGCCTGCTTGCAGGTGCTTTAATCCGCTGAGCTATTTGGCTGGCCCTAGAAAAAAATCTTTCCTATAGTCTGTTCCTATAGTCAAAATAATTGCTTTTATGTAACTTTAGAATCACATCCTTAATACTGTAAGAAAGAAGCTGCAGTACCCATTGTTAACCAAACTCACTGATAGTCCACTACATAGATGTAATATGAAAGAAAGTACAAAGCCATCTTCTATGCTGCAGCTTTCAGCTTCACATGTTCACTCTGAGAGAAACAGTTGAGTCCACTTGTTCTGCACCATCCTTTTCAGCTCCTAAAAGGCATAAGTCCTTCTAAACAAGTGCCAGAGGTCACCCACATGACTAAGCCTCTGATGGGCCCCAAAATGTCAAGCTCCTCTTATTTGGTGTTCATCTCTCTTGCCCAGACTTAAGGTTGGCAGAAAGATGAGCAGGAGCGAAATGACCTCTGCTGTGCTTACTACAGAGCATACAGCAAGCGCTCAATGTCTTTTATTACTGACTAAACTAAGTAACCCTTTTATATAATTGGTGAGAAGATAAACTAGCACAACCACTATGGAAATCAGCATGAGAAGTCCTCAAAATAGAAACCCATTTGACCCAGCTATTCCTCTTTTAAGTATCTTCCTAAAAGTGTTAAAGACATCACATTACAGTGATAGAGATTTATAGTAGCTAAGTCTTGTAAATGGCCTGTATATTCAATAGGTGAATAGATAAAGAAAATGTAATATTTTGTGTGGGCAAGGTAGCTCAGTGGACTAAGCACCTGCTTTTGGCAAGTGCAGGGATCAGGGTTCCATCCTTGGTCCCACATGCCATGTCGCCCCCCCCCCCAGGTCTGCTGAGCTGGCCACTGAATCCAGGCATGGAGGTGTGTGCCTGTAATCCCAGCGCTGGGGAGGCTGAAAACAGGAGGATCACCAGGAGTCAGATTTGCCCAGTGAGACCCTGTACAAATACATAAAGAAAAGAAAATATAATATTTATGCCCAGTGAAGTACTACTTTGCCATAAAGAAAGATAAACTTGAGTCACTTTGCAGGAAAATAGATGTTCCTTGAGACCATAATGTTAAGTAAAATAAAGCAGACACCCAAGCTTAAATATGATTTCTTTTTCAGGAGAAACCCACAGCACATACAAAAGTTAAATCAAAAGATAGATATCAGGAAGTAGGGGGAAAGAACGTTTTCTCAAATGGGGATGGGATGAAGAAATATAGGGCGAAGGTGGAAGGGAGAGGGGATGAGTGGAAGAGCGAGAGGGTGCTGTGGGCCTGTGCCTTGTACCAGGTGCCAGTGCCACACAAGGAGCATAAATCTCATGGGCTGCAAACAGGTACTGAGAAAATGTTAAATGTTGTGGCATTAAGATGAAAAAGGAGTACCTTCCACAATGTAGGGACCTCCAGAAAGGATCTTTAGGGCTTTTTCCTATTTATTTATTTTAATTTACATATTTGGTACAGGGTCTCACTATGCAGCTCGTTCTCCTAGTGATCCTCCAGTGTTTAGCATTCCCAGCTCTGGGACTGCAGGTGTGAGCCACCACACCTGGACTTGGTCACTGGCTCAGCAGGGCAGGAGTGGGGCCAGCGCAGCATGTGGTGCCGGGGATCGAACCCTGGTCCCTGTGCTTACCTAAGCAGGCACTTAACCCAATGAGTTATCATCTTTCCAGCCCTTCTTATCCTTTCTCTTTCTCTCTTCTTCCTTCCTTCCTTTCTTCCTTCCTTCCTTTCTTTCTTTCTTTTTTTTTCTTTCTTTCTTTCTTTTTGAGAATGTGGTCAAAACCAAACAGTCTTAAACATTGTGATTTAGCTAAATAGAAAACAAATAGGAAGGGAGATGGCTCAGTGGAATAAGCGCTTCCCTGGCAAGCTCAAGGGCCTGAGTTCAATCCCTGGTTCCACCAAAAACAAAAAATTATAGTAGCCACCTTTATCCACAGGGGCTGCACTCCAAGAACCCCAGTGAGTGCCTGGGTCTCAGTATTACTAAGCCCTCTGCCCTGTGCACTGTAGCCAGAAATTGGCAGTTTGAGATGCAGCAGAAAACAAATAGGAGGAGAAAAACTCAGCAAGGTGAAACACAGTTTCTTAAGTGAACATAAGAATAACATGGGCCATCAGAAATCAGCAGTACATCTCTTCTTCTCTTTTTAAATTTCTTATAGCCTTTTTCCTCTTTTTTACCCAATTGAGCATGCTCATCTCTGGTAGTCTAAACAATTAATTTGAAGACAACAGCTATGCAGTATAACAATCATTGTTGAATTCCTATTCCATTGTTTAATGAAATTCTTCCTTCTAATTTTTTTTCACCATTTTTATTCTCTTAAAAAAAAAGAAAGAAAAGAATAACATGGGGAAAATATTTTTGTTCTGAAATAGCACCATGAGTAAAGCAGAGGAGTTGCAGAAAATAAAGACACAGCTGTTGGCAATGAGGAAATGTAGATGAGCTTTAAGGAAAAAAGGGGCATTTCTTAGTTCCAGAAAAATTCAGGAGGCCACTCTAGGGGATATTCAAGGTGAGAGACTAGATCCCAGGAAGAGTCTCCTTAAGTGCTCCTGGAGAGATAAGTGGTTTTAAATACTGTGAGTCAATCCATTCTGAAATGTAGAGTACAAATTTTAACATTTCCAGATACCCTACTGCACTGACTTAAATCTAACCCTTCATTGAGTGAGTACCAGGGTGGCCATGTAAAGAAAGGGTCACCTTGAAAATATGCATTCTGTCATGGAAAGGGAGGTGACAGTGCAGACACAGAGGGGCCCAGCTCTCAGCCCCAGCCACTCCTCTGCCTAGAAGGAGGATACCCAGCACTTGCCGGCTGTGCATCTTCTGTCTAGTAACTCCAAAACGCCTAAATTAAGTGTCTTTACCAAGCTCAATGGTGACCAACCAGGAATAGTCATAGTGGTTCCAAGATCCAATTCCGTGTCATAAATACTGGAGGACAAAACCTCCTGCATGGAAATAATTCCATTAAAGTTGAAAACAAAATGGCCACTTGCTCTCAAAAAGCACGGCATTTCAGGTAACTGTCAGGAACTGCATGGAAGTATAATTTGGGAAGCTGTAAAAATTGTGTGGGCTACTGCCCATCACATAACCATGACCCCAGGGCTCCTCCCTGCTGCTGGGCCCCTCCAGGGTATACGCGGTTGTGTGTGGGTGAAGCTAGAGGGTGGCCGTGGGGGTGGCAGATGCCCAGGACGGCCCATTTAACAGCTGATCTGCTGGGACTTGTGCCTAAGAAGTTAATTTCTAGCTTTGAGATGGTTTCTGGTAATTGTAGGTAATTTAAAATATAATTGCAATTTAGTTGGGGGGGAAAAAAAACCTCTTTGCAGTGTTTATGCTCATCACTCTAATTTAAGGTCTCGAATGGTGGGTGAACTGCACTCCAATACACACCCATTTCGCATCTTCCTGATTTCACCACCAGTGATTATAAAAACGGCCTCAGCAAACCTCAGTCTGCATCGCAAGACAGATACTGTAAAGCTCTGATACAGCATTCGACATGGCCGGAAGGTTAACTGTTGAGCATGTTAATGAGAATTGAATAGATGAAGGGAGTCACAAGGCTCCAAACACGAAAGCCCCTCAAATATCATAAACAGCTCGCCTTTGTTTATAATAAGGCTGTGACTACCGCTGAGCTCAGTGCATGTGCCTGCAGGGTTAGTGGAGGAGCAACCACAGAAGGCTGCTGTGACAAGGCCCCGCAGCTTCCTCCATGCTGCGTGTGACAAAGTGCCTAGTGCTGGCCCGGGAGATGGCTCAGTGGAATAAGTGCTTCCCTGGCAAGCACAAGGGCCTGAGTTCAATCTCCAGTTCCACAAACAAACAAATTTTAAATTTGGAACAGATATGCTGGAAGAGCAGATCACTGCTTTTAAGGACTATGTGCAGTCCATGGATGTGGCCCTTTTTAACAAAATCTAAAATTCATCCCCAATCACTGCACTTTAATAAAAGCTTGAAAGACAGTCTTTGGCTCTTGAATCTGTTAAATAAAGGGTGAATTGTGATGCAAAAACAAAAAATCAAAGTGCCCAGTGCTAAGCCCAAGCACCTGCAGCTCTGCAGAGCTCCTAGAGATGGTCACTTGCCAGCATGAGCTCCAGGGCTTGAAATGGATTGGTTTATTTTAGAAGGTGTTTTAGGACCTATTATGTGTGGATATATGCGGATTTGTTTTAATTGTCCAGCATGTGACTAGAAGAGCTACCCAATGGCAGGCACCTCAGGAATTATTTAGATTTTAAAGCACCATCATGCTCTTCGCACTGCTTCTAGACATGTGCAGCCAAGGGATGGAGAAAAAGCTGGAATGAGCCCTCCACCCAAGAACCTTGTCAAGGGTACCCCTTCTGCTAGCTTGCAAGCAGAGAATGAGTTAGGGCTGGGGCAGTGTTGGACTGTCGTGGAGCTGCACCAGGTGATCCTGGGAGCAGAGAACACATGCTGTGCTGGGGACATGGTGAAAGGCCTTGCAACCCTAGTGTCCGAAACCTGCCTTCAGGAAGAGACCCAAAGCACTAACAAGCAGTACTACTAAGGTCAACCAGAGTGGCTGCCTAGAAAACTTCCAAATGGAGCTTAGAACTCTAAGGATCAGAAAAACAAAATGTGCTCCAAATCGTTCTAGTTTCATTGCTATGACTCAGAAAGAAAATACACTTTTCTTATTGTGAAATTGTGCATTACCTCTACCTTTTTGAAAATTTTCAAATATTGTAAAAGAGAACATTTTGTCCCCCTCAGACTTCTGCCCCATAGTCTCCTTCTCTCAAGGCAGTCCCTATCACCAGCTTCTCTCTGTGCTACAGTCCAGGCAGCCCCACAGTATCTGTCTGTGCCACAGTAGAAGCCAGGCCACACAGCAGGAGGTGAGCAGTAGGGGAGCAACCAAAGCTTCCTTTGCATGCACAGCCCTTCTCCCCACTGCTTGTTTCACCACCTAAACTCTGCCTGCTGTCATCTCAGCACAGCATTAGGTTCTCATAGAATCCTGGACCTTATTATGAGTTTTGCCTGTGAGGGAGCTGGGCTGCACACTCCTTAGGGAACTCTAATGCCCGATGACCTGAGGAGGAGCTGAGGAGGTGATGCAAGTCACTGAGAGTGGCTGCAAATACAGATTTACATTAGCAGAGAGGTGGGACTGCATAGAGACTATAATATACCAGTGGCTTATGGATGCAGATTGAAATTCTGCCAGTGAGTGGCAAGGAACCGTTAAGCTGCATCTAGTGATAGACAAGTGAATTGAGGCACCTCACAGCTGCATCTGGTGGCAGCTTTAACTCAAACTCCAAACTTATTTTAGACGGTGCTTGACTCACCCATTATTTAATTTACCACTTCTAACCATGCCTCTTCCCACACTGGACACTCGTCTCAGTTTTGGCATACCTTAGCTGAAACTGAACAAGAAATAAACTTCTTGGAAAGCTTTCTTGAGAAAGATGAGAGAGCAGAAGACTCAAAGATCACCAACAGAAAGGAAGCTGCATTTAAAAGAGAATACCCAGTGTCCTACTTAAATCTCAGGTTCATGGCAGCAGGTGGCTTACATTCTCCAAGCCCGCTTTGTAGAATGTGTGACAAATGGAGATACAAAAAAAAAAAAAAAAAGAAGAAACCTTGAGAGTTGCTTCATCACACAAAACCCAAGCACCTTACATTATTCTGGGCAAAAGGCTCTTTCCAAAGGCAGAAGCTCCAGCACAGGTATGTGCATAACTGAACTGCTTCTATGTGGCCCAGACCAGTTGAATCAGCTCCTCTGGAAGCAGGCCTTGGTAGGCGCCATGCTGAGCCACCAGAACTTGCAGTACTCCTGCTACTTTACAGAGATCTTGCACCGCCTTGTTACATTTGGTTCCAGCTACTAAACAGGACACCTCACCCCAAGGCTGCAGTGATGGTGTTTAAAGTAATGGGTGCCAGGGAGTCATTCAAATGCTCAGCTATTACAAGGATACTCTGAAATCAGAGCAATGAGACCGCTCACTGGAGCTGCCCCAGAACTGCCACCTGGAACGTGGTCACTGCTGCCACCCGCCAAGTGGTCCCTCTACTTCAGTCTCCCCAACCACCTTGTATTAAACAGGAAGGCTTTGGGATTTTTGAAAACAATGTGAATATAAAGAACAGAAGCACTTACTAAAGACCACGGCTTCATCAAATGTATCTGCACTGAAAGCAACATTCTTAGTGGCTAAATTGCTGAAGCTAAGATGTCCTTTATGATTGGTAAATCATTGATCCTGCCTGTTTCTGAGGACATTCATCATGAATTTCTAGGAGAAACTTCAGTTAGAAAGGTAGCATGTGTTCCTCCTTTGGCTAGCACTGTAACTAGACAGATTGATGAAATAGCAGAAGATATTGAAGCACAATTATTAGGGAGCATTGATGAACCACCACGGTATGCAATCCAGACTGGCAAGTCTACTGATGTTAGCAACAAGGCAACAAATCTTGTCTTTGAGTGATGTATTTTTCAGGTAGTTGTGTATGAAGACACATCATATGCACTTCTGCTGCCAACCTACATCATGGCTAAAGAACCATGCAAGTTTTTAGCTTATTAAGTATGAAGAAAACTGAATTGATCATTTTGTATTGGTATATGCACAGAGGGAAAACCTGCTATGACTAGATAGCTTTCTGGCTTAACTACTGAGGTTCAAGAGGCTGTTTTCAAATATGAATCTATGTTCTAAGTCCTTCATAGAGGAAAGTTGGCTAATTTGATACCAAAACTGAAAACATTTTTCAGCAAGTGATTAACATTATCAACCACATGATCATATGTGTCCTTAACTCATGACTGTCCATGAGCCCTGTAAGGAGGTGAATATAGGGACACATGTCTTTTCTGAAATGAAGAAATGAGATCCTTTCCTAAAGGGAAATCCTGTGCCAGAGCTTTTGAGTTGTGAAAGCTAGTCCAGAGGATTTTTTTTTTAAGGAATAGTCACCACTGAGAGCACATTCCAGTGACACAGAGTGAGTCATAAAATTTGCTTGTATGACACATTCTCCTGGCTCAGTGAATCAATCTGTCACTCTAGCAGAGAATGGCAGCTGTATTCAAGTCAGCAGATAAAGTGGATGCATTCGAAGCCATATTGGAATAATGGAGACAATGAGTGGAAATTGGGATTTTTTTTCTTTACACATTTTCAAACATCAGCAGAGACTTTGAAAGAGACCTAGCTTTCTTGCCCTCACCTCACCAACCCTCCTCTTCATCCTCCTGATCATCTACCTCAGCTTTCAAAGGAGTTTGAATATTACTTCCTAGCCACAAAGATCCCTGAATTGGTAAGGAATAGGTCTGAGGTCCATTAAAAAAGAAAAAAACAAGTGAATTGACCTTGTGCTAGAGGGTGATCAACTGCTTGAGATTGCAAATGGCAGTGGCCTTGAATGTATGCTGGAAACAATTTAAAATCTCCATATTTTCGGTGTTAAACTCAAAGCAGAACATCCTGGGAGTAATGCAAAAGCACTGAAAAGTCTGCATCTATTTCAAATTGCTGTTTATGAAACAGAGATTTCTATAGTAACAGCAGCCAAATCGAGATTGTGGAACTGACTGGACTTACTCACTTCAAATGTCACTGCCTCCAAGATGGCACCTTCAAGCTGCAGCAAGAGAAGCAAGGGACTCCTATCAATCCTGCATTATGGCGAGTTGTACCATTTGTTTTATCATACATTACAATAGACTAACAATAGAAATGACGTGCATAATAATGCAATGCACTGAAATCATCCAAAGGCATTCGCAACCCTGCTAGCCCATGGAAACACTGTCTTCCACAAAACCAGTCCCTGGTGCAGAAATGTTGGAGATCACTGCTATAATCTACGAATACATAAATGTGCCCATATGTGCTCCATGTACACAGTGATAGCTCCAGAATTTCTACATCAGAAGGGTTCATGAAACATAATTTGGTTGGTGGTGGCTAAATTGCACAATGCTGCATTTACTTGGCATTTTGCAAAAATTAGAATATATTCTAATATATTATATATAAGTATGTATATTATACTTATCTATATTATATAATATATATAAAATAATTATATTATATACTTATATACTGAGAGTAATAAGAACAGTAGTGAGTCATAAACCATTAAGAATCTATCAGTCCATACCAGTTAGATAGCAAATAATAAATAAATAGGGATGAGAACCCTTGATTGCAGAGATAACCAGCTGACCAGTCCAGGTGTTGGAAGTTCTGACGCTGGAATATCATGACCATACCTTGCAACCTTGATAGTAAAGCTTCAGTCAGGCAAAATTCATCAATGGATGCCCCCTCTAAGAGGAATGTGCACAAGCGCCAGGGCACCTGCATTATCTAAAGTTGTCTCTGCAAGTGTGGCAGGGACAACAGTCATGTAATTAATTGGAAGCCTCTTAATGAAATCATCAAAACTGACATTAGCGTTGAAGAGCAAACACAATCCCCTGAGAAAAACACAGCATTGTCTGCGCAGTTCTCTGGCCGAGAATGTATAAATTCTATCCAACCTTGAGGAATAGCAGATATATCTAATACAAAGAACGTTTTTATTTCAAACAGTAGTGATGGTAGAAGAGGTCATGTATTCTTCATATAAGTCATTGTCATAAAGTTAAAGGCCGTGAAAATGTTCCAGATTAAAGGGATGTGGCAGGAAATAGATAGACACATTCTAAAGAAGATTAAGATCAATAGGCAGAGCAGAAATTCACTCAAGCAGACACAGCACCAATTGTTCGGTTGCTGCTGAGGTAGCTATCACACAACCATGCCTTCCTCTTTCTGCCAAGTTCTGGCCACCAAGCTTTTGCCCACAAAGCCCCTCCTTGGTCCAGGCCTGGAAGTGGGAAGCTCTGGTGTATGTCAAGTTGTTTCTCTATCAGTAGAAGGTTTCAACCAGACCTTAGGTTTCAAAAGTTTTGCTTCAGGACCTGGAATTTTAGACAGTGTCATGGATATAGATCAAAAGGAAGGTTTTTCTCAAAACTACCAGCACACTTTCCTTTCTATTCCTTCTGGCCAGCCTGGAAGGATTCTCACTGGAATCTTAATCTAAATCTCTTCTTTTCTTTCTTTCCTTTTTGTCTCTAAGTTCATTTTAAAGTCAACAAATTCCATTCAAAGAAAGGATCATGTATAGCAAAGTGGGTGGCTCATAATGACTTGGTAATGAAAATGAATGAATGAATGAACAAATAGAGTTCACCTGATGATGCTTTAATAATGAAGACTCCTAGTCGGATTTATAATAGAACAAGCACATGTTGTTTCCACTTCAGCTCTTGCTCAGCTGTACTAAGATAACTTCCCTGTATTTGTTTCCAAATGTAAACACCTTTACTTTTGAGCCAATATTGAGTATGAAGACACCAAACATAATAAAAAGAACCAAAACATATCCTGTAAGGGTCATACGACAACCCAGCATTTTCATTAGCAGGCATTCCTGGACAGAACAGGAGCAAATGGGAGGCTGTGAGCAGGCTGATCACGAGTCTGATCTAGTAGAGAGACCCAAAACATCCAGTAGACTCTTCCCTAAAATACAAAAAGAAGGGAAGCTAAATTTATAACATTGAAAAATTTATAGGAATTGAATGCACAGATGGAACCCTGAGAGAAATGTGCGTGGCGGTTTCTGGCAAAAATTGGTAATGATTAGGAAGAGCACACAGGGACTGGGCAAAGCAGAATCTCAAGCTGAGCTTCACGGAGTAAAAAGGAAAGTACTACAGGAGGGAGTCACTGTGTGGATAGGCACCTGTGCCAGGTGAACAGCTCCATTCTGCGTGTGTTACGTGTGCGTGTGCGTGTGCGTGTGTGTGTGTGTGTGTGTGTGTGTGTGTGTGTGTGTTTAATATTCCCCACCTCACTTATCTGAGACATTTGGAGAAAAGAAAAAATTCAACGAGAGAAATCAATGTTTAAAAAAAAAAGTAAAAGTGAAAGACCAGGCCTATAATAGAGATGTATGTGCATGTGAGGGACGCATCTGACAAGTCATCCTGGCCATCCTGAGTGTCCAACAACCACTCCTACTCTTTTAAGAGCACTTTTATTTTATCCTGGTAAAAATAAGGCTTTTTCTCTTGAAGGCCTTGTGCTGGGGCTGTCCATCAGACTGTGCATGACCATGTTACTTATGTGAAGTAGTAGAGGGATTTTCTTTTTGGCTGGCTCAGCCTGCCTTAAGGGTGGGTCTGGTAAGGCAAATAGAGGAAGGGTTTGAACTGTGGTGGCCTGAGCCTGACTGCATTTGCATGAGTAGGAGCTTAAACAACTGAGCTAACTGGCAGGCCCCCAAAGGTTGAGAAGGATTTTTTTTATGTGAGAGATCAATGGATGTAATTGTTGAATGAACTAAATAAGTGAATGAAGGTGTCCAGCCCTCCTCTGCTCAAGCCAATGGGACAGAGGCCTGAGATTTGGATCTTCAGGGAAACGCAGAGACTTAAAAATGCCAGAAGCAGCTTCAGTCAAGCAGAAGCATCCTAATGAGAGGCCATCGTGTTTGTTTCCTACACTTGGGAACCTCTGACCACTTTCTGCCCTTTCCTATGGAGGTGCCTTAGCTTGTCACTATATCCTCCCAATCAACTCTCCCTCATCCCAAGTTCATTTCTGATGCTTATAAACAAACATCCATGAGAGACACACACTGCACACTTGCCTCTGTGGAGCACTGCAATTATTATCTCCAAATATGGGTCTGGACATCAGATGGCTGGTGGAAATTTATGGGCAGAAACTTGCAGACTTGAAATAAGAAATGTCATTTTTTTTGCATGTCCCTCCAAGAATATATCATTATAAAAGCATTTGTTCTTCAAAAGATATTAGTTAAAATTGTACATATTCAATAAGCCACTTGTCTCCAGATTTATTTCAAAGGGCACACTTTCAATTTACAGTTTTCTAAGACTCCATCTCAGTATCACAAACCTTCCCTGATTTGCATGTCCAGTTGGAAAGAGCTTAAAAAAACAGGGTCACATTGAAATTTCAACTATGCAAAAAGCATATCTAAAGTCCTTGTACCATCTCTTTTCAAATACTTTAAACACCATCTTGTACAGCATTCACATCATAGAAAAACCTGTATAAATTAATGATTGCTACCTTGCTTTCAAATTGTCCATTTTTTAAATAGTTCAAATATATCCACTAATAATAGTTACAACTGTTGTCCATGATTTTAGTGCTGAATACAGCTCTGAACTTGTAACAAACATTTCACTGGAAATAGCAGTGAAATTCATGAACAAAGAAATGTTTTGCTTTCAATTGTGACCAATTTTGATTGATTCATCACTAAGAGATGGTTAAAGACAATACATTGAACAAGCTTTTAAAGTTAGAGGACACATCACCAGGCGTGGTGGCGCATGCCTGTAATCCCAGCACTCGGGAGGCTGAGGCAGGAGGATTGTTGTGAGTTCAAGACCAGCCTGAGCTACAAAGTGACCTTAAGGCCAGCCTGAACTGCATAGTGAGACCCTGTCTCAAAAAAGAAAAAAAAAAAAAAAAGTTAGAGGACACAGATATCCCAGAAATTGGCTCTTTTTGTTATTTCCATGAATGTCCACAAAAATTTTAGAGTCATGAAACAATCCCTTCATGGATGCCCTCCTGTCTTCCTTGCTGTTCTTGTTGCTGAGGCATAGGACTCAGCACCCACAAGTTAAAGGAGGAAGGGTCTATTTCAGCTCTCAGTTTGTAGAGGTTTTAGTCTGTAGCAGATGGCACAAGGCAGAGTGGCATGACAGACAAACATTATAGAAGAGAGACAGTCCACGGCAGGGCAGGGCAGGGCAGGGCAGGCGGAAGGCAGCAACAGCAAAGGATAAAGAGCAGTGTGCCTTTCTTCTTTCTCTTTTATTCCATCTGGGGCACAAATATAATGGTTGTTGCCACCTATGCTCAGGGTGGGACTTCCCATTAACCACACCCTGAACTATGTTAAACCAATCAGTGGATTAATAATTTACGTATCATGCCTTCAATCCCTATTCACACACCATAGATTCACCTTCAAAAAGCCTTACCTATGAGTGTATCACTAGGCTTGGTGGGGGGACATCTAAACAGAAGCTGTAACATTGCTCCTGTCCTCAGCAACAAAATACAAAGCTAGACTTTATGTACAACCACATACTTTTTGACTCTTTCTCCTCCCCTGCCTTGTTCCTCTTATTACTTTATAGACTTCTGGAAAAGCAGCTGAATCTCTGCCTCACGCTCTGATTCTAGTAAATATAAAACTAGCAAAATGTTACTAATCTAAACAGAAATATTATATGTAATTATCATGTATTATCATACCATATGTATATATTTACATATGTAAATATCTTATGTATTATCATATTATAACATCCCCTATAAATTTAATTGCCAATGAGTTTGAAATCTTACCAAATATGCTGATGACTGCAAAGGGTACATCATCATTGTGAAGAATTAACACAGATATAAATGATAACTATGTCGAGGACTGCTATGTAGACACACGGAAGATTGTAGATCGAACTCTTCTCTCATCCTGTTAGATGAACATTCCCATTTGCACTTCTAAAATAAAAAAACATTCACGACCAGACACACTGAATTCCCTGTCCAAAGTGAGATACTCAGTGCATAACTGAGTATTTCCTGAAAGGTCTCAAGGTTGATCAGAAATGTTTCAGTCTGTGAGGGACAATGGCTATGTCCCTCTTACTTCTGGCTTCTCAATATTTGTGGGATAAACCATTAGCACACTCTTCAGAAATGACTGATAAGTTTTCAAGGTCACCTCTGCTACTAAAGCAGATCTCTTACAAAAAAAGAAGAGCTAATTGCTGCTGTACAAACTCTTTGGTCAGTTATCAATAACTAATCAACTTCCTCTGAGCCAAAGAGAAGGATCAGTTTTAGTCAAATAGTACACTAGTTTTGGAAGAAGTTGAAAGTTCAAGCAGCTGAACCATATACAACCACCTCAAGCAGAAACCTCTGCACCCTGGGTAGGAGGCTGGCCATAGCAGTTAGGAACAGCCTTTCAAGGGGCTTCTGAGCCTAGTTTTACATTTGGCTTGGCCTGATGCTTAGGATAATCAGCTTTAGTTCTCATCCAAAAAAGCCACATTCTGGTAATGAAATAAGCAAAGCACTAGAGGGCCAATACTGCAGGATTCCACTTTTATGAAGTAGCTAGAATGATCAAATCCCTGGGGACAGAAAGTAGACTGTTGGTTACTAGGACTGAAGGAAAGCAAACGGGGCTTTTTACTTAAGTAAGGGTATAAAATTTCAGTTTTGGATGATGGAGAAGGCCTGGAAATGATGGTTGCACACAGCATGACTGCACTTAATGTGGGTGAAATGTTGAGCCAGCCAAGAAAAAAAAGAGAATTTTTAGGGCTGTCCAGATAACTCAGCAGACTAATGTGCCTGTTTAGGCAGAGAGCAGAGGCTGGGGTGCCGGCCCTGCACACGGGGTGTGCTGAGACAGTTGTTGAGACTGGGCGTGGTGCTGTGCACCTGTAAGCCCAGCTCTTGGGAGGCTGAATGTAGGAGAATCATTAGGAGTCCAAATGAGATCCGGTAGACCCTGTACTAAATATAAGAGAGAGAGACAGAGAGGAAAAAGAAAAAGGGATTTGAGGGTGGGAATCCATTGGGTAAGTGCAGTTTTTTAAACTTCCAGTGTGCAACCAGGTTTGGCAATCGGTGTTTTAGAGTAGCACATCTGAAACTTAAACAGGCACATCAATTTTGTTCAGCTTTTGTTAAAAGTTAGAATTCTGTTCCATCCTTTTGCCTTTAACCTGGGCTTTTATATTAAATCATTTTTATTGTATTTAAAAAAAATAATTGTTATTTGAGAGGTCTGCAAAGGGACCCACAGTGTTGCATTTCTAAAGGAGACCGAGGCGATGTACTCCACTATGGATGGTGAGGCTGCAGGGAGTACAAGCAATTCATGTTTCCTTTTTTCACAGAGCATTTGTTACCGTAGCATAACACACTGCCAGCGCCGGTGAGGTCACAAGGGGCCGCCAAGCAGAGCAGCCCAGAGGATGGCTTGAGATGTGGCTGTGGTGGCCCCAGAGGCCCCACCTCAGCCTCTAGTGGTCCTCGTACTGGGGCAGCAGGTACGCCTGTGCTTCTAGGCTGGAACGGGCACGAGCCCCACCTCAGTTTCTCCTAACCTCAGGACCACCAATATGTCCCTCACATCTCTAAACTTCGATGTTCTTGTGTGTAATGTGGCAACAATAATGTCAACTACCTCATGAAATGATGGTGTAGATTCAGTGAGATTACCGTGTGCAGCACCAGCAGGTGGTTGGACGTTACACTTGCTGTCTCAGTCCCTTTCATGTGTCTGGCACAAAATGCCCAACATGTGCAACTGAAAGGAGGAGAGGCTTATTTTAGCTCCCAGTTCTGAGGGCGCATTCCATATATGAGCAGTCAGCTGGCTCCAAAGCACAGGGGTAGGTGGATGAAAGACGCCCTTGGGGGAGCAGAAGCAGAGGGAGACACACCCTCCGGATGCTGCCCCAGGAACCTGTGTCCTCTAGGCGGGCCCCACTTCGTAGTGACACACTCGGCCTTCAACTCATCCATGGATTAATCAGCTAATGAGTATAGCATTCCCAGTCCAGTCTCTCACAAAGCCTCCATTTCTGAACACATGAGACTGGGAGGCCACTCCAGGTCTAAAACTTAGCGTCTTTATCTCTGCCCTGTGCACCAACAAAGAGCAATCTTACTAATTCTTTACTTCAGATCTTCACTTGTGAATTCAGCTGACTGTTGGCTTTACTCTGTGGACTCCATGATTCTGTCCCTGACATCCACTGCTTACTTTCTGCAAGCTCAAGTGCTCAAATGTGCGTTCCCCAGAAATGGATTTGGTTGGTTCAAGCATTCATGGTCCCTCCAGCATATCCCAGTAAGACTCTGCATTTATGCAAAGCCACCCGTGGTCGGCAATGGTCCCCTCTTGGATTAGCTTCTCTGGGTCAAGATTGGCCTTGTAGTAGGTTACAACATAATAAGCTACACATATGTACCTCTCAGAAAGTCACAGGGATGTGCCAGGCAGTATGAGATGCAGCAGAAGGCATCTGTAAGTGCCTTACCTGACTCAGAAAGTATTTAGTGAGCAGCTAATGGGTGGAAAACATTCACTATCACCTCAACCCTGAAGTCCTAAGACAATCTATTTTTAGCTTTTATCTTTGAGGAGCAAAACACTCAGCTGTGCTGTCTCTAACATCTAGCTGGTGTATTAGATTGCCTTCAGTGCACTTATGGACAAAAGAGGTGCATTTAGCTCACAGTTATGGAGCTGTGAGTCCAGACAGAAACAGGCCTGGCTCTTGTGAGGGCCCATCTGGCTGCATCACACTGTAGATGATGACATTGTGGTGGGGAGCAAGAGATGAAGGAGAAAGAGACCAAATAGTGAGTGGGGAAGCCAGAATACCACACGCTGGGCTAACTGGCATCGCCAAGGAGCTGTGCAAACTCCAGGCCCATCTCCTCGACCTGAGGACCAGGCCGCCTCTCTTTAGGTCTGCTCAGCTCTTTCCACCGCTGTGCTGAGGACAGAGCCACCAGCACACGCACCCCTGGCGGATGCACTTGAACCACATCCAAACCATAGCACATGATTAAAGCAAAATACTGAGCATTTGTTCTTTGAATAGAGTTTTTGGTTTTCAGTGAATTTCGGGCTCAGAACTGCTGCTCCCAAAGAGACAAATGTAACTTCTTCAAAGCTCAAAACTTAATAAGAAACACAGCTCACATTTATGGAGTGCTTGTTACAGGTCAGGCCCTGTTAAAGTGCTTTATTTGACTTAACTCATTTAATTTTCACAATAATTCTGCAGTGTTAGTGCTATTATCCTCACTTAGTGAGGGAAACTAAGCCTTCAGAACTTTAAAAACAAACAAACAAACCATGACCAAGTCCTCCAGTTAGTACGCGGCTGAGCTGAGGCCCAGCATCCTGTAGCTGTGGCAGAGCCAGCACCCTTGCTGTGCCGTGCCACACCCCTGGCCCTCTCCAGTGTCTGCCTGGACTTGTGAGGTCACTGCCTGTGCATGGACTTCTACTTCCTCTCCCTCCCCCCCCCTCTCTCGTATTAGGACAAGTTATACCGGGTATGCAGGGTCTCACTTTGTAGATCAGACTTATGCTGATCCTCCTGTTTACAGCCTCGCAAGAGCTGGGATGACAGGCTCATGCCACCACTCCTAGTCTCAATAGCCAACTCAATGCTCCCCAGAGGCAGGGCTGGCACCATAGGCCCAGGGATCAAACCCCTGGCCCTTGCACCTGCTTGCAGGCACTTTCATTGACTGAGTACTTCCCCTATTTTTGTGGAGCTGCCTGGAAAATTGTTTTATTCTCCTTTTTACCTAATAAGAACATCCTCAACTCCCAGCAACCTAGAAGGGTAGTAAAACATAAATTTTCAGTTCTTCTGGTTTACATAAAAAAGCAAGACATTTGCAAGCTTGTCTCGTTTTAGAATCACTACTCACTTGCCCACATGTGTCATGGTAAGCCCTTGTCTTGCCCAGGAGCAGAAGCTGACTTTTTACCTCTGGGACCCACCTCTGGGGGGTTTCCTGAAGGCCAGATACTTGCTTTCTCTGTGCACTTGTCAAGCTGCACAGGCCAGGGCAGATGCATGCCCTTGACTTTAGCCAGGCAGACAGACCCTCTTGCCTTGCACTTGGATACCAAGAAATGAGGGGAATGGAGATTCTACCCCAATGACTGTGACGCCAACATCCATAGTCTGAGGCAGCTCTGGCATCCTTTACTAGTTGGTCGCTGGGCAGAGGTGTGGCTGTGACCTACTGTCCAGCTAATTTCAGAGGGCAGCCATCAAAAAGACCCCAAAACTTAGCATCTTAAAACAACAGAAATGGTTTTGTTTACAGGTCTAGAAGTCGGAAATTAAGGTTCTGGCAGGCACATTTTCTATTCTTTTCCTCAGGATCTTGGGAGGAATCCTTTTTTGACTCTTCTGCTTTGGGGGGGCTGTTGGCAGTCCCTAACTTCCCTAGGTAAGTGGCAGCATCACTGTAAACTCTGTGCCTCCCTGCATCCCCGGGTAAAAACGCCTCCCTTCATGTAAATGGATTAGGGAAACATCCCTGCCCAGTAGACTAAAGCTTGCACGGACCCATTTCTGAGGACATTCACTTTCGTAGGCATCGAAGTGTAAGATTCCAACCTATTTTAGTAGTGGTATATGTCCCTGACCATTTTCTATGCCTGGAGCTCATCTACCTTATGATCCTCTGAGCACCTTGATATTTTTCGTATAAACTTCTTTTCCTACTTAAATCAGCAGAATTAGTTTGCTGCTTACAGCTGTAAGCCCTGCTTTCGCTCATATCATCGTCAATTTTCTTTCCTTGATCTCCTATCAGGGCTCCTCCAGAGCTCACTAGGGATGAACAGAACAGTGACTCCAGTGACAAAGACACAACGATTTAAGGACAAGATGAAGATTCCAATACCAAACCCTGGACCAAGCAGAGGGTGACGGTCCAAGTGCATGTTAATGGACTCCCACGGACCAGTTCCAAACTCAGTAAGTTATGAATTTGATCTCAAGTTACACTGCACCCTGGAGTAGAAGCCAAGTAATTTTCGCCTTTGGCCCGCGGATGGTGTGAGGCCTCCTTCAGTGGAAAGGACCACACTGCTTGCATCAGATCTTTGTCTGCATAATTCTCAAGTCATGACAGCCCCACAAAGGGGCTAACCAGCATTTCAATTGTGTTTGGTCTAAAGTTTCCAAAGCCCCATCAATTCTATTAGGAACAATAACATTATGAAAGCATTGCAGAGGAAATAAAACATTATGGGGTTCTAAGAAATATGGTAATAAAAGCCAGCTGAATTTGAAAAGACAAATCTATGTCACTGACTTCAAGGAAACAAAAACACATTTAAAATTCGAATAAATCAATCTCACAAATAGCCATTTAGAAAAGAGTGGCAGCATTACTTTTTAATTTGCCCTGCTTTGCCTCCTTTTAAAGCCTTTCCTGTGCCGCCTTCATAGAACCATGATAGGGCTAGGGGCCACATAAGCTTGCAATTGTCTGAAACTATTTTTGACAAGCAAATCTGTTTTAGAATGAAACCAACCTAGGGAAAAAGAATCCAACTGACACAGGCAAAGGAATTATTTCATCTCAGTCCCTTGATCCTATTGCAATAAAAAAAAATCCTTTAAATTTCCAAGTTTTTTGAGCTAATAAAACCTTTTTGCCTATTAATGTAAACTATTTTGAGTTAGAGCTCCAGCTTTACCAATGGCAATGTGATATCTAGTGTCTGTATCTCCTTTAACCCATTTCCTTGGACCACTGTTAAAAAGGGAGTGTCGTGTTGAATAGGTCACCAGTTCAGCTGAGATGGCAACTGGGATTCCAACTTTCTGGCATCTGGCATGCCATTTGAATCATGCAAACACAACATGCATACATGCTGATGGAGATCAAGCAATATGTCTCACTGGATTATGACTGCACTTAAGGTCACAGTGAAAAGGGAAGCAAATTACCTAACTGGAGAAAAGTCTCCTGCCCCTCTTGGCACAAGCTGTGCACATCTTTGCCTTCCCACAACAGACCAGCAACACGAGGGTTTGCCTTCCTATGCTTCTGCATTGTTTACATCCGAACAAGCTGTGCTCTTGTCCTTCTTGCATGGGTGACACGGGTCCCAGATAGACTGACACCTAGACCTCTCTTCCTACTTTTCTAACCCATCTTATCCAAATCCATGGGACTGGCCTAAACATCTTCATGTATTCTTATATGTATTTATCAAATAAAAATTGGAGGGGCCGGGGAGATAGCTCAGTAGAATAAATGCTTACCTAGTAAGCACAAGGGCCTGAGTTCAATCCCCGGTTCCACAAAAAAAGAAACTGGGCATTGGCTAGGTGTCCAATCTGGTATAGCTACTGGGAACTGATGTTGAGTAGAACAGCACAAGTTCATGCCCTTGTAAAGTGACTGCTCAGATGGGATGAGAGATAGTAGAAGGATGTTAAGGTAGACACTACATCAGATGATGATCAGTGTTATGGGGAAGGATTGAATGGGATAAAAAGGACTGGAGTAAAGGGAGGGTGGCTGTTTGTATGTAAAGGGGTAAGCCATGTCAGGGTCTGTAGGAAGGGCGTGCCCAGCCAGGGGTGCTGCGTGTGCCATGGTAGCTTCCAGGCCAACATAGCTGGAATGGAGGAAAGTGTGGTAGATGAGCAGTGAAAAAAGTATTAGAGGTGGGGAAGGTGATGGAAAATATTTAGAGCATTTGTTGACCATTGTAAGAACTATGGGTTTTATTGAGTCAGATTAAAAACAAACAAAGTCTGAACAACACTGAAGGGCTGTGAGCAAAGGATCTGCAGAATCTGACTTTAAGTTTTAAATATCTTTCTACCTGCTGTGTTGTGATTATAATTGGTGTTAAGAACAAAAGCAAGGAGATAGTGAAAATAGCTGTGGAGGTCGGAAGAAAAGGTTGAATGCTGCGTGCATTTTGAAGACAAAAGCACAGATGAAAGGGATGTGAGCCTAAGTTCTTATTTGTGTCTCTAGGAGTTTTGACCTGAGCAATTGAAGGAGTAGAACTGTCATAACTCTGACACAGTGGCCACTGGAGAAGCTCAGATTTAGGGGTGGAGGGGGAGTCAGGACCACAGTCATAGACATGCAGTTTGAGAAGCTTGTCAGGCACCTACTCAGCTCATAAAGTCTCAGGAAGCGGGCATTTCTGGCTGGGGATAATGACTTCGGAGCCACTCAGATCAGGAAGCTGGATGATCACCTCAGCAGTGGTCATACAGAAGAGAAGTCGTCTGAGGACGTAGTTCAGAACAGGCAAGCAGTAAAACAATAGCTGAAGGAGATGAGTGTGATACTAAGGGTTTTCAGTGCAGCAGTGAAGGAAGTGCTGTTCTGATGGGCTGAGAATGAAGGGGGAAGAGGACAGAAATACAACCGCACTTAAGACTGGGCTGGAAACAGGCCTTCTGCCACTCACCTGTCATCCTGAGGCAAGACAATCACCAATTCCAGCCAGCCTGGGGGACTCAACTTAGAAAGACCCTATCTCAAAAAAGGAGGAAGAGGGTGAGCTTCAGGTGGACACCAGTGCAAAGGCCTTCAGTTTATTCCTCTGTAATAATAAGGGAAAAAAAATAATGAAAGGTGAATCATTAAAATTTAAGACAGGAAAATTTAAACACCACTCCACAGTTGAATTATGAAAAATGCCTGAAATCTCAAAGACAAAAAAAAATGTACTTTGAATTTATTCTTAGATATGAAATTATAGAGTTCTGGAATTTAAAGTGATCTTAAAGATTTTCTTATCCGACTTCTTTACTCAACATTTGAACATCAAAGCCCCACAACAATCACATGATTGTTGGAGATCATACACCTGCGCAGTGGCAGGGGGAGGTGCGGACATTGGTTCTCCTCTGTTGTCCACATCCACCTTGCTCTCTCCTTCCTCACCTCCTAGAGCATGCAGCTGACTTCAGGCTGGGCCCTTGCCCCTTGTTCCTTAGCCTTGTCTTCCTCTCTATATCCTGAGCCCCATGCAATAGTTGTCTTCTACAACAGAATTCATTATTTAGCTCAGAGTGACACAATGTCCTTCCAGGGTCTCAGCCAAATGTGTATTTCATGGAAGTTTCAAACCCATTATGTAAGGCTGGTCTGGAGAACAGAGTGAGGAAGGAAGGGTCTGTCTCATAGAACCCTGTGGCTTCTTTCCTAAGGTTCCCCAGGTGGCATCGCAGAGGTCAGGTGCTGAAGAGAAGAACCTGGTTTCTCCTATTCCTGCTTTTCTTCTGACCAGAGTTGCTTGCAAGGTTTTTCAAATCACAAACCATTTGTGCTCACTGGCCCAACAAATGTCATACCTGCATTAAGGGGAAAAATGGATCTGAACCAGTGTGTTTGGAGAAAGCCTGCAGCCCATGTCCCATCCGAATACCATCTGAACACAACTGGTTAAAGTCCTTCCAGTGATGGCTTTTGTTATCTATAAAATTAAGATTAACCCAGAGATCAAGGAATTTCAACTGGAAGCTATATCCTGTCTCTAGGCTCCCATCTTGGTGTAATTTAAGTGAGTTACAGGCCTCTTTAAATTCACTTATTCAAAACAGATACTCACCCAAAGAGGCGCTCTGTAAACATCTGGCATGTCTCGATGAGCAGCCAGCTGTCCTTCAAAAAGGCCATGGAGACCGCCGCCACACCCATCACTCCCACTTCTCTCTGGGAAGCCCACTAAGTGGAGTGAAGGCCGTGCCTCTAGCTGAGCTGTCCTCTTTCTCTTTCGTGTCTCATGGTTGTTGCTTCAGGGGAAGAGTAGATGATCATAGTTCCATGCATTCTTTTAAATTTAGGAATGATTTCAATAGAGAAGTAAGTGGTACCTCAGGGAGGACTAGGAGTTCACATGCACAGCCAAAAGGCAAGCCTTATGTTTAGCTATTCTCTCTTCTGATTGAAACAATTCAAAAATAAGAAGACGCTTTTGTATTCACACATGCCGAATAAAATATTGGGAATAAAATCTTCTAAATAAAACAAACCTCTTAAGTGGTCTTACATCATCTATGAACAATTAAAATGGATAAATCTGTAGTAAATCATTATTTTTCTGTATTTTAGGGAAGGGTCGACAGGGTGTTCAAGGTCTCACTACTAGATCGGACTTGTAGTGAGCTGCCTGCTTACAGCCCCCTAAGAGCTGGGATTACAGGTGCGAGCACCATGCTCTGTCTCAATTGCCTTCTCAGCACATCCCGGGAGCCAGGGCCAACACGGCAGGCCCGGGGATCAAATCTCTGGATCCTGAACCTGATTGCACATACTTTAAGCCACTGAGCTATGTGATTGGCCCTGTAGTAAATCATTTTAGTCAACAAATTACATCCAATACTAGACATGTTAGAAATCAAGTCACAACTTTTTTTATATATATAAGCCACATTTCTAGCCTTAATTTTTGTGTTTTTTTTTTGAGATAGATTCTCACTAAGTTGTTAAGTTACCTAGGCAAGATTTGAACTTTTGATATTTTTAAAGGAATAAACAATCTACTTGAAATATGATTTTGATTTCATGTACATATTATAGAACTGTCTAAATAATACATTATATAGCTATCTATAGATCTATCTCTGTCCTTTTTAATAAAATTTTACTTTTGTAAATAAAATAACTATAGACAGGAAAAGATTTACCTTGTAACCAAATGACTACCACGGACTGGATGCTGAATGTCTCCCATAGGCCCATGCGTGAAAGTCTTTAGCCACCAGGGTAGCAATATCAAAAGGTTCTCCGGACCTTTAAAAGCTGGAGCCTAATGCATTGGCGATCCTTACATCATTGGGGAACCATTGGAGATGCTGAGATCCTGGCCCTTATTGTCTCTTTTGATTAGTGATTCATAATGTGAATATATTTCCATCAACAGGTACTGCCCCTGCTAGAGGTACAGAGCAACACAATCATCTGATCTTGGACCAGAACTTTTAGGGTCACAGGCCAAAATCAACATTATCTCTTTATGAGCTGATGTCTCAAGTAGTTTATTATAGTAATACAAAGGTAATACAATGACTATTGCAGTATTGTTTGTAATAATGAAAAATTAGAAACACATGATATTTGTGGTTGTGTACTACAAATTGTGAAGTAAGTAGAAGCAATATATATATTATATGGCAGATATATATTATAGACATAGTCTATATAATATATAATAGGATTATATAATAATATATAAGCTATAATAGAAGAATGGCATAAGATTCACAATATATTAAGTTTGGAAAGTAAAATAGAACAGCACACATGACAAAAATTTTGCATGTGTGCAAGGATCCCCAGGTCTCAGTGTGATCCATTCTACCGAGGGAGAAATGGCAGCAAGAATGACAAAAAGACAGACAAGAAGACAAAATCTGGGTTAGGTGGTGATTTGTCTGTCTGATTGGTGAGATGACCCCAGAGCAACAATACAAAGGTTTATTTATACCTTTGCAACGCTAATAACCTGTGACACAGGTTGCCTAGTGACTAATAGCCGACGTTAGCCAGTCAGGATGCTTCTCACAGGACTGAGATAGCTTGTCTGCTTTAGGCACTGAGGCCTAGCCCTGCTCACACCCATCTGACCAATTTTCTAGCTCCCATGGCTCCCAGCACATGTGTAGGTGTGTTGTTATGGCTTGTATCAAAATGTCTCCCAAAAGCCTCATGCAGTCATAGGCTGGGAGCTCCTAAGGCGACTGGATTACATTGTGTGATACTGGGATTAGGGATGTGACTCTAAGATTAAGGGTGCTGAAACCTGCATCTGGGTGACATCATCCAAGAGGCAAATACTTGGATGGGATATAAAAGGACAGGAAGAAGGTGCTTTGCTACATTGCTGTTTTGATGCTTTCTGCCTACCCTGCTTTGCCATGAGCTGTTTCTCCTCTGTGACACCACTCTCCCATGCCACCCCGCCTTTGAGCCAGCTGACTAGGGATGAAACTTCTACAGGTTGTGAGCCACAATAATCATTTCCTCCTTTAACTTGGGATGTTGCATCTTCTGTCTCATCAATGAAAAAAGTAATTAAGACATATTTTGGTACTGGGAGTGGTACCACTACTGTGACTATATCTGACCATACTGTTAAGAAGCCTTTAGAAGTGGGTTGTGGAAAAAGTTCAGAAAGTCTTGGAGATGTCACTTGAAGAAGCATCCCTGGAGTGCTTTAAGCTGTTCCTGATGGGAGATTCTGGTCAGAGTTCTAATAGAAATGCAGCTGGTAAAGGCCAGGTTCCGGAAGTCTCTGCTAAGGACAAAGAATGCATTGGCTGTTAGACTGCAGACCATTGTGTGGTTTGGTAGAAAATTTGTCTTCATTTTTATCATGTCAAGAGATTGCCCGAGATTTAGATTAAGTCCATCAGAATAAAATTAATCTTGTAGAAGAAATTTCAAGGTGGTCTAATGCTGAAGTCATGGAATGGCTATTGCTGGGTGCTTTTAGCCAGATCTATGAGCAAAGAGCCCATCAGAATGATTTAAAACATTTTGAGCTTGGTTAGAATGGAAGCTCTAGTAGAAGAGAAAATATACATGAGGATTTGGTGGTAAGGAATAGGACAATAGAAAAGATGACCTGAGGATATCACAAGAGCCAGCATTACACCGCCCTTTGCAGCCTCAAAATTGCAAAATGAAAAATTTTACCCTGAGAAGAGAGCCCCAGAGTGCCATGTTCCAGAATGGCAGCAGCCTAGGGAATTATAACCAAGAGAGAAGAAAATGTGGCTATTGCTCCAGCTAGCCACACACCTTGCCATGGTTCATGTGGTCCTGATTTTAAGTGTATGCAGAATGCAAAAGTTGTGGGGTCAGAAAAGCTTGCAGCCAGATTTCATAAGGAGGCCTAGAAGGTCAGGTAGTGTGCCCCCACAAGGCCAGTATGTGAGACCACAAGTATGAAGCTGAAGGTACAGAAACCACAAGATGCTGGAAAATCCAGTCACATGGATCGTGTGAGGAAAACTACAAGAAAGAAACAGCCCAAGATAGAAGCCAGAAGAGCTGTGATTACTGGGGCAGTGTTGCAAGGGCAGAGGCACCCAAGCCCTTTGCACCTGGACTTCTCAGCACTGCTGAAACTGTTAGCACTCTGACAATTCTTACAGAGGGACTAAATGCTTTGTGCATAAGAGGATGTGCATAAGGATTTGGGGATCAGGGGCAGAAAGGTTATAGCTTGCATCTAGATGTCCCCTCATGTGGTCATAGGTAGGGAGTTTCAAGAGTGGCTGGATTGGGATGTGTGATGCTGACAGTAAGGTCCTGTTGCTGGGATTAAGGGTGCTGAATGCTAGCTTGGGGGCACCACCCAAAAGCCAAGTAGCCTGGATGGAGTATAAAGGACCAGAAAGGATGCCTTGCTACTTTGCTGCTTGATGTCTTCTACCATGCTACCTTGCCTTGGGATCAGCTACAGACTGAACCCTCTACAAGCTGTAAGCCTGTACAAGCCTTTGCTCCCCTAACTTTAGGATTTGGGCATTTTGTTTCTCATAAATATAGGACAGATTGAAGAGAAATACATCAACCTATTGCTCTATAGGTAGATGTTCTCTTTTAACTCTGTGTGTGTGTGTGTGTGTGTATGTGTGTGTTTATCTTTCCTGTGATCATCATTATCAGAGGCTGAGATCCGTTGAGGAAATATTTTGTCAAATGGAGATGTTCTTGCTTTGGACAACACCCATTAAGGCATGCTCCCAGAAATAGCAGCCACAGGAAGTGAGAGACAACCAGGCAGAAGGGGAAGTTGACCAGCAGACTCCACAGGGAGTACCTGAGATGTGGATGTTCTTTCAGATCTGGCCTAAATTAAGAAAGCTATGCTGGAATACCTCCTGTTGATAGCTCTTGAATGTGAGCTACCCCAGAGAAGGGTGCAACTGAAGCACAGTTCCTTTCAGCCAAGGACAGATATCCTCTGTGGACTCTTAGCAAGTAGCATCAGCTCCTCTAGAGAAATGAGGGCCTAATATTCAAGTAGATATGGGGAACTGGGTGGTGTGCCATAACATCTGCTATAGGACACCTTGCATTACTCAGAGACATTCACTTTCTCTGTTAAGTGTATTTAATCTGAGAACAATTCCTTTTCTTTTCTACAGAAATATACCAAATGAAGGTTAATTAAAACAGATAGCTCTGTTCCCTATGGTCAGTCGTAGGGCTGCAAGTGATATCCATCACCTTACTTCTTTATTCCCCAGTTTAGATGCCTTTCAAACTCGGCTAGCGTGACTGAAGACTTAGTTCTTTGGGGTGTGTGTGTGCGTGTGTGTGTGTGTGTGTGTGTGTGTGTGAGAGAGAGAGAGAGAGAGAGAGAGAGCATATCCTCAATTCTAGAAGCCTAGTAATTCTGTCTTTCTAAGACAAAACTGCTTAATTTGTTCACCAGCTAAAAACAATGAAACACTGAATAGGAAAATCCCAAAAGACAACTCAGGAACCAACAGCCCTGTCACTGCTGACTCCTTTCTTTGACTGGCTGTTTCTAGGTGGTAGGAACCTGTGATGACCAGACAACAATGATAATTTAAATGTAATGATTTTTTCCCTATACCCTCTCATAGAAACATTTCCCTCATGAAATCAGAATCTCTAAATCACAGCGACTAGAATTATGGGGAATGGAAATACATATTCTCCATAAGGCACTGGATGATGCTATGTGGGGCCATGCCATTGTTCCTGGACTCACACATATAGATTAGAAATGCCACACCACAGGATAGCCAGTGAGCATGGCAGGAAATCCTCATTCTTGTAAAGTGTCATACCCAGATCAGAATTTCAACCACACTTTCAAAAAGTTAATTCATTTCTCTGTCTACTCTCAGCTTTTGGATGATCTTCACTGCCCACTGTCACACTGCCTTGGTCCAAATTTAGACCATGGTCTGATAAGTAGGATTCCGTGTCTATGCGTCCAGCACTCAGTAAGCTATTGGATATTCGGGCTGGATTAAGCCCTCCAGTCAGGAAAGTGACTGAAGTATGTGTTGATTTCAGCCAAGATAAGTCAAAGGCAGAATGGAGCTCATAACCCAATTTTTTTCCCTGAGTCAGATGTCAGGGTTTGTTTTTACCTGTAGCTGTCAGGTTGGATTAATGGCGTCATTACTCTTAATGAATGGAAAATCATACTGAAGTTTATGAATCACTTCCATTTGTGTGTCCATACATATCTATTCATGAACCAACTGTGCCTGGTTTGGGGTATCCAGTGATAGAAGCAGGCTAAATTCCATTTATTTATTTCTCCTGTTGTTGTTGTTCTTCTTCTTCTTCTTTTTTTTTTCTTTTTCTTCTTCTTCCTGTTCTCCTCCTCTTCCTCTTCCTCCTTCTTTGGTAAATGTGCGGGGACACTAAAATATGGTGCAGATACTTTCACACTTAGTGCCCTTGTGCATAGATCTGTTCACTTTCCAGTCCCCAATGTTATTGTCCCCAGGATTCTAATCATTCTCCTTCAGACCAATGGCTATTCATCTATGCCATTTGCAACTGTCTATAGTGGTACATGTGTTGGTCAGCTTTCCCACATTGGACACAGTACCTGACCCTCAAAATTAAAAGAGAAGACGTAGAATTTACCTTACCATTTGGGAGGGTTGCGGCTCATGGTCAGCTGGTTCTACATCAGGAACATCATGGTAGATAGGAATGGCCGCATGAAGCCACTAAGTTTATGGCAACCAGAAAGCAGAACAGAACAGTGCAAGAGAGGAACAGGGAAGGATCATGTATAGGAAACACCTCCATGACTAACCTGGATTCACTCAAGAATATACTTTATTAATCTTCTAGGAATTTCTGAATAAAATGAGGTTAATATACGAAGATTAATTATCACAATATACATTATTACTTTGGCCACTTCTGTTACCACTCAAAGGATATCCTACATAAATTTGTGTGTAGAACAAAAGGATTTCTTCTTATAGAACCACATACCAAATCAACACCTCAATGCCTAAGCTTGGGTTTTTGCAATCCTTTATCAGATAGTCTTGAGCAACTATGTATGTGATCATCATTGTAAGATAAAGAGAGGAAATTCCAGCAGTATTAGGTGATATGGGAGCCTTGGCTGCTTGTTTAGGTAGCCTCCTTGTACTGTCTGGTTGTGATTGTTTGTGTCTAGACGCCCCCAAAATCTCATTGCATTCATGAGGTAAATTTCTAGATTTTGTCACTGATTCACAGTGCAATTCTAGGATTGAGAGTGTGAGTGTTACATCCACCCAAAGATAGATAGCCTTCATATGGGATAAGGGACAGAACAAGGCTTATGTCTCCCTCTTTCTTTTCTTGCTTGTGCTGTCTTCCACTGCCATGAACTATTATGTCTCTGTTATGTACCATCCTGCCTTGGAGCCAGTCGATTACTCACTAAAAACATTTACAACTCTAAGATAAATAAATATTTCCCCCTTTAATTTTGGGTTTTGGGTATTTTGTCCCATCAATGAGAAAAACAACTATGGCAGAATTCAGTAATAGAGAAATGGAGTCACTAATGTGACTATACCTGACCATGTGGTTCAAGAGCCTTTAAGGATGGCTTGTGGAAAGAGCTTGCAAAGGTTCAGTACAACAGTAGTGCTGTAACATCTTAGGAAGTTCTGTATGGGAGATTATGGTCAGATGAATAATTTAAAATATGAGTTTGGCCAGAAAGGAAGCTTCAGAAAAGTTGTGGACAGCAAAGTTCGAGCAGAGGAGATCTTGATTCTGTCCAGGTCTACAGGGTAGATATCAAGGAAATGACAGTAGCTCAGTCCCACAAAAGACAACTGTCCACCAATAAGCATCATAGACACTGCCCTCGTCCACCACATATTAGAACTCTGGGCGATATCTTATCCCCAAACTGTTAGAAGTGCTGATCATATATTTGCCATTCCAATATTTTTGTTATGCTTTATTCTTAGTAATTCTTTACTATCATGAAAACTTTTTCTTAGTTCATATTTTTATATATATTAACCTGTATTATCAAATACTGTGTGAGTATTCTGAACTGATCACAGACCCATGCATATGATACACTACAGTCTGGCCTCTTAATTGGACTCATAATTTTAATTTTTGAATATTATTTTGAAATATTCAATTTAATTTTGAATTAATATTTGATTAATTTTCTGAATATTGTTTAATTTTAATTTTTGTTTTATGATTTAGACTGTTTCTTTGACTTATAATCTACTTATAAGACATGGTATGGTATTTTCTCCTGGTATTAAAAACTTTAAAAAGTGTATTTACATTCTCCATTGATTTCCCATTAGTTCCTCCTCTTTTACATACACACACACACACACACACACACACACACACACACATGAAAAAATATATATAGAACCTGACATAAGATTGAAACTATTTTATGGAAATCTTCAATGACCTTTTAAATGGGTTCATCTAATATATTTTACATAATCCTGTGTGACCACCATTTTGAGAGCTCTTAATTCTTCTTTTTTTTTTCTCTTTTTGGTGGAACCAAGGATTAAACACACCTAGAGAGCTCTTAATTCTTTATCCAGGACCATACAGCAACATCTCTTGCCTTCTGGATTATGGTCTGTTATTTTCTATATGCTACACCTGGAGGTATTAGAATATTTCAAGTGTGTACAACTGGAAAATATTTTACTTTTAGTTTGCAAAGGTGTGTTTGTTAAGTCTAAAATTCAATGAGGACAGGTTTTTTTTCTCCGTTCTTTGAATAAATAAGCCTAGTTTCCTACCTATTTACTCTTTCTTTTTCTAATGTGGAATAAGATGCTATTTAATTTTGTTCTTTCATAGCTAATATTTTTTCTACATATATGCTTTTATGATTTTTTCTTTATAATTAGTTTTGTGTATCTTGGTACGATTTTATTCACATTTCTTCTGCAAAAGGTTCATTTTTCTTGGCAATGTGTGCTTTAATTTTAACTAAATTCAGAAATTTTAAATATTTATGTATTTATTGCCTAACCCCTCCTACTTTGAGAATTCTAATTATATGAATAAAAGTTTCTTGATTTTGGCACAGAGAAAAATGTGACTGATCTGTAAACTCCTTCTTCATGTTTATTTCAGACAATTATATTCATTTAAGTTTGTAAATAATTTTTTACAATGTACAATATATCATTAATCTCATGTAGGTATTAATTTCAGAAATGTTTTTCTAAAGTCACTCTATCTCTTATATCTTTCACATTTCAATATTTGTCTATAATTTTTAATTTGCTATATCATTATTATTGATTTTCATTAGTTAATAATGAGTACAAAAAGAAATCCAGAAATATTACAATATGTGATTTTTAGTTAATGTACAATTCTTCCGTGTAGATACTACAGCATTTCTCAGAGCTCTAAGTGTCTGCATTGTGATTGTCTGTTGATACGCTATAAATTCCCCGCAATATCATCCCTCATTGCCGATAGTGCTACAGAGTCTTGAAATGATATGGCCAAGAAAGCAGAGAGGCTTCATCTCAACCTGGATTGCTATATATCCCATTCTTGCACTGAACCTCATCAAAACTGGAAATGATTCATTCCCATTTTTGTGGAACATGCTACCTCTAGATTCAGCAAAGCCTGCCAGGCATTGTGTTTCTCTATTGCTCAAAGAAACTAAAAAATACAGTAATTCATCCAGATCACTATGTTCCTAAAAATGTTATTCCTACATCAGGTTTCTGAGTATTTGTAAGGTCTGTCTTTACCTTCCAAAAGCCTTTGTACCATATCAAGACCTCCAACATATTTGCCATTTCTGGGTCATCCAGTGTGACTAACAATTTCAGCAATATCATAGACAATGTAAAATTCTATGGAATGCATAAACAGTCCAGGCTTCTCTTTGCTATACTAGGATAGATGACTGATAAAAGTGTTAATATAGCTGCAGGATAATACCATTAAGTATATGTAACTATCGACACTTCCAAAAGCAAGCAACTTCTTGTCCTCTTTCTGGATGAGGAGGAAACACACATTTGCCATATCAGTGACTGAAGGTACCTGAGTCCATCATAATTTATTCTAATTTGCACCCAGCACCTATAGTTGGGTCACTACTTGGTTAACTTTGAAATATACTTTTATCTGCCAAGATCCATTTTTCTTTGTAGAGGTTGGAAGTATTTAACTTTCTGATTTTCACAGGGGTTCACAGCTAAGAGTTTGCCTTTAGTCTCAGTGGAGACTTTGGACTTGAATTTTTCAGCAGTGATGAAATTGTTAAGACCTTGACAACTGTGAGATGGACTGAATGCATTTTGTGTAATGAGATGGACATGAGTCTTTAAGATTCAGGGGAAGAATGTTATAGTTTTGAAATAAACATTCTATCCAAAACACCATAGGTGGAATCTTTGAAAGGTGAGTATATTATAGGAGCACTATAGCTAACTTGCATTAGTAGAGAGTCACGATTGGAGGTCAACCACTGACAATATAACTTAGAGGGGGGTATTCTTACCTCTAATTCTCCCTGTATTCTATGCTTCCTGGTCAACCTGAGCTGCGTTCCTTTTGCCAGCTCCTCTTTCACCCTGTTCCTGCTTTAGAACTAGCCAATCATGGACTGAAACTACAAACCAAACTAAACTTCTCCTTTTAGCTGCAGATAGTGGGTATTATGTTTTAGTGAAGACTACGATTACCAGAAAGTCTGTGCAAAAATCTGCAGTAAGAAAACCCACCAAAATCAAGCATTTCTGACCTTGAATATTTATCACAAGATTATTTAACCTGTACCACGTTACTCTCCCACCAGGGTGAATGAAAGTTTCAGGTATTCCACGTCCTTCACAATACTTCGAATAGCCAATCTTTTCTAAGTTTTAGATATTTTAGCCATGTATGGAGTCCATTTATTGTGATTTTAATTTGTATTTCCCAAAGGATTCAGATTGAGCACATTTATGTGTTTATTTACCATCCAGTTATTCTCTTTGTTAAAGTATATCTTCAAATCTCTAGCTAATGTTTTATAAAGAATTTTTTAAAACCTCTCTTGGGTTGCAAGTCCAGATATGTGTTGCACCAATATTTTTTCCTTGTCTGCCTTGTCTTCACACTTCTCAACAGTGTTGTTTCTTTTTAGTTTTTAAAAGCAAAGGTCTTTAATTTATTTGATAAAGTCCAATTTATCAGCGTTCTTTTATAGTTCAAGCTTTTTGTAGGTAGTTCAAGCTTTCTTAGGTAGAAACCTAAAAGCAGATTTTGGCATAATTCAAGGTCACAAAGATTGTCTTCTATGTTTCTTATACACAGTTTCACAGTTTCAGTTTCTTGTTTAGGATATGAGAAAAGGGTTACATTTCATTTTCTTTTTCAACATTAGCATTATTTCCTGGAATCATTGCCAAGGTGTTAAGTCTTGTATTACAAAGGAGCACTTCATATTGATAAACTCTTTGATGTCTAACTTTATATTAGTTATTCCCTTCTCCCCTTGACCCAGGCATCTCTCCTGCATCCTACCAATATGTGTTGATTAGTTCCTGCAGCTGTTTCCTCCTTCTGTGAGTCTAACTATTCCATGGCTGCACTGCACTGAGATTTAAACATAGCTCTTGCCATGTGGCCAGGAGTGGAGCTAGATATAGATCCCAAGACGGATACAGGTCTTTCAAGGCAAAGAGTTCTGTGTTAGCTTCCAGAAATGGCTTTACTAGAGAGGAGTGGACCACTTTTACAGCCCAGTGGACTCAAAGGGATCTCAGTTTGTAAGATTCTTGAGTGTGTGGATCTAAAACCGACTCATTTCTACCCAAATCTCTGACCTTGGAGTAGCCAACTCCCAAGGCTGAAAATCCAGTCTTCTTTGGAGTCCTGACTGACTGGTAATGAGCCTTGAGCTTGGTGCTCAGGTTTTTCTATCTTTCATTTTTTTCTATTTTGTGAAGGAGGCCTTCTGATCTTTACCCTTACATTGATGGCTAATCCCTCTCTGCACTACATTGTCTTTTCTCCAATGTATAGAGAACACACAGAGAAAGAGACAGCTGATGGTTCAGATAATTACCATTTCCTCCAAACTTCTTAGAAGCCTAAAGCTCCATAGCGCCATTGCCTTCTTTTCCAGTACTGCACCTCAGTTTGCCACCAAAGTTTTAAGAATTGCATTCCACAGCACACCAGGGGCCACCTGTCCCAGATGAACATGTGCATATCGTGGAGGCCATGAAATCTCACTTTCTAGAGGTGGTTTCCAAAAACCATTCTTAATACTCAATGTCATAGGCCAGGTTCCCCAGGAGACAGGCTCTGAGACAGAAATTTTACTGCAAGTGTTCACTTAAGGAAAGTTTTCACCACTGCTTCGGTTACAAGGATTAGGGAGAGAAAGAAGTTGAACCTTTAGGATTTCACTAGATACTGCCAGGGTGCTCTGATGCTAGCTAGCTAGGGTGGCATTTCATGGGTGTTCTACATGTTTGGGCTTTTCCCTTTGAGCCTTCTCTAGATCGAGGTTGCCTTCACTGGCACATAACTTGCAGTGTAGATGCTTCGTCTTGGTTTGAAAAAATACCACAAATTGGGTATTTTTGGCCGATCACATGAATTGCTCTTCTCCAAGTTCTGGTGCCTGGAAGCCAAGGTCCAGGTGCATGTAGGTTTGTTTTCCCACCAAGCTCTCCCTTGGCTTACAGAGGACTGCCCTCTCACACTCTCCTCACACGCACCCTAGTGTCTCTCTGTCCTGAACTAGTTTTATTTTTTTTAAAAAGAGAGTACAAAATAGTATTAAAACAGAAAAAATTACAAATGATATAGAATTTCACTAAACAAAATAAAATGAATTTGACAATATTTTGTGTATAGAATACTGTTCTCTTCAAATTAGCTGTTCAGATTACCAGATATATGCATGCAAAATTGAAGAAGAAAGAAAAAAATTATAAAAATTAAGGAGAGAGAAAAAGAGGAAAAAATAAAAAAAAAAAACAAAGGCAAAAATGAAAAAGAAAAAGCACTAACTTCTCCTTTCTACAGACCAACAGAAATCTGTAGTATAATTATCAAAACCATTATGCTTACATATATAGATATATGTCCTCCACTTCCTCTTCTGTCCACCTCGTCTCAATAATTCCTTCCTTTTGAACAGGATACCAAACTCTTGTTAAGTGCACCAGTCTCATCGGAGCAAGGCTCACCCTAGTGACCACATTGTAAATTAATGGCCTCTTTAAAGGCCCTGTAACCAAACTGGCAACGTTCTGAGCTAGAACTGTGGCTTATTATTTCTCCTGGCAGTGAGGGAATGACTGCTGCCAGGGCTCAATATGCACCGTCTCCAAGCATGTCATCCTCACATACACAGTAGTAGTTTAAGCTCAAAGAATAATCCAAGAAACAGCCCCTCATGTGAGAAATATCCTCCCTGCATGCAAAGGAAAAGAGGGCCCTTATCTCTGATGTGAGGCAAAAATGACAGTGAGCCTGAAGGAAGAGGCCTTGCTGAGTTTCCACTAGTTTGTTCCTCTCAGCAAGCACCACTCTGTGCTTCCATGGTTTTCCATGATTTTCCACTCTTCATTAAAACTAGTACAAAAAAGTTCAAGTCTGGCCATTTCTTTAGGTCTTTATTTCCTTATAACATTTTCCCAAGCCACACAAATTTTGTATTAAAGACATTTGTATCTTCTTCAATAGCTAATCTATTTTTGCTTTATGCTCTCTGAGAACCTAAAAAGATAGAAGACAGAATTTTTATCCTCTACACTGCTTTCATCCTCAAGGAAGAGTTGGGTAGATCACTACAGCATGCATTGCAGTGACATTAGGATCACTAATATGAACAGAAATACAAATAGTAGCACTCACAGAGCATTACAACATCTTAGAGCAATGGGCTGATTTCTTCATATGTCTTCTTTAGTGAAGCCTGAGCTAGACTAATAGTCCCTCCTTCCAGAAATCTCTGCCATTAGGGTCAATAAACTCAAAAGCCCAAAATATAGCACTTTGTACATAGCAATTATTCTTTATAATATCCTAGTATATATTACTTGCCTCAATCTGAAATAATAATTATGTAGGAAGTAGGTCCTGAATTGAACTCACTCTTTTACTGGAGAAGGAATACCTTTGTGTTAGGTTTGGTTCAGTTGTACATTTCCTAGTAGTATTTATTCTTTCTTTAGACTTTCACTGAACACTTAGTATGTGCCAAATACTGTGCTTGGCATTTAAAACACAATAATTGACAAAACGTGTCCAGTCTCTCCCTCGTATGATCATTTTAACACCAGGTAGATCCATAGAGGTGGGATACTAGTCTCATAGTCAAGGTAGAGATGATGAAAACAGGCTAAAACCCAATTAATTTATTTACCCAATAATTGCATAATTAACTTAATTACCCAATTTAAAATTCAACCCAACTCTCACGGTTTTATCTGTTTAAATGTACCCCACTTTGAGATCACTGGAAGGTCTGCGTAGGCAGTCTCCTCCACTATCCATTTCCAAACATGTTAGGGTTGTACCCATTATCAGTTAGCCATTCTCTTGATGGAAAGCCCTGGAATGAGGCCAAAGATAAGGGACATGTTCCAGAAGGTTTGAACTTAAGCTAACTAACTGGTGAGTGTGCTCACGTGTAGCAATTTGATCTTACAAACATTGAGCCAAGCCAGAAGTCAGTGGCAGAAACAGAAGCAACCTAAAGTACTTTAAGAAAAAGTATATTAAAGTAAATAACAGCCACAGAGCAACAGTGGCAGTAAAACAAACATCATCGTTATTTCTGCCCTGTGTTAAATACTCTACATACGTGCTGCACTTTACCTAATCTTCACAGCACACTGTACACAAAATAGGTCTCATTTGGCTCATTTTTATACAGAATGGAAAGCTAAGACATGGAAATATTAAATAATTTGTCAACACTTCTCACTTTCTGCAGTTACTTTTCAAATACAAATTCATCTGGGAGTAAGAATTTCCCACAATATCATAACCGCTTCTCAAATTGTGATATTCTTTCCATAAAAACATTCTGTAATGGCACTATTGGTGCCTGGTTATCTCCCAGGAAACTGAGAGCTAAGGGTAAGTTGTACAGAATGTTTATAAATTTTCATATTAGAATCTATTTCAGACACAGCCCAATATTTCTTCTAGCCAACGAGGTTGTATAATCAGTTCCTAACTTGCTAAGACAATGCAATGGCTATCTTGGGAACCAATGTTTCAACTTCACTATAAAATGCATTTTCTTTTGCATATGGTGTACATATATTATATAATGCCAGCTGGAGTATGAGTCAGGATAAGCTAACTTCTAGAAGAGATAATCCCTGGATCTCAGTGGTTTACAACACATAATAAACCTTTATTTCTTACTCATACAATTGTTATTAGGATAGTCCTTGATGGCTATGTCTTCTCAGTAGCTCACATCCAAGTGATGACTCAGGTACACTTTCATCTTGTGAAGGCACCATGCACATATGGCCTCTTAAGTCTACTATGAAAGGCAAGGAGAGTACAAAGAAAGCATGAAGAATACTTAACTACCTTGATTTGGAAGGGACATTCAGCACTTCTATTCATAGTCCATTTCCCATAATTTGGGGCATGCTCATACCAAAATTCAAAAGACCTGAGAAATGGAGCTCCAGTTAGGCAGTTGCAACCTAGCACAATTCTACATTTCAAAAGAAAGATCTAGAGTGTGAGAGTGATCTAGCTGCAATATCTGTCACCCCGTTGATGGCCAAGGTTGATTTGGCTGATCTGGCTGGCTAAGCAGGTGTCCCTTCCTTCCTCATTGCTCCATGTATGTTCCTTCCAAAGCTGTGCACTTGGCAGAAGAGGAAGACCACCTCTGATAGAGGAGACAAGTTCCTTGGTCAAGGGTGTATGAGTAGCTGCATTCCCCTGCTAGAATTTCCAAACAAGCTCTCAAGAAAGGTCCATGTCTTTAATACTCATGTAGCTCTTTCTACCATGGTGGATATCAGTTGCTTTGGATTTATGAACAGCCTATAAAAAGCAAGATTTCTCAATTTATCAATTGGGCACTCCTACTATATGTAGTTATGATACAAATCAACATGGTGTCCAGTGTACTTTGTTGGATGAATCAATCCTCCAATAGTAGGCTGACTGGTATCATAACCCACTACACTGCCCTCCCCAAAGATGTACACTTGAAACCTGCCACAGCAATCTAACTTGGAAAGGGATCTTTGTAGGTGTGATTGAGTTAAGGATAGTGACATGAAGTCATTGTGGATGCGCCCTAAACCCAATAGCACCTAGCATTAAGAGACAAAGAAGAGGAAGGGATGAAAAGGGCCACGTAAAGACAAAGGTGAAGAATAGAGTTCTGCTCCACAAGCTAAGGTGTAATTGGAGTGCTACAAGCTCAAAGAGGCAGGAAGTCTTTTATGTCAGGACTCAATTTCTGTTATTTCAGCTGCCAGTCTGCAATACTCTGTTATCACAGCAGACTAACACAAGGTATGGAAAAGATACTTTAGAAACAAAACATCTCATGAATAATCAGAAGGCCCTTGTGTCAGCATTTGGTTCATGACACTCCCCCCCCCTCTGAAAAATAGCCCTACGCCTTGGGCATATGTGAAGCAAGCTTCTTAGCTATGATATGCGCATAGTGCAGTGGTGATGAGCCTATGGCACATGGTCCACAGCGGGCCCTTCATACCATCGAGAGCTCTAAAGGGTTTGCTGGCATAGCATCAAACAGAGGATAAGTAATATTTCCTTTATCATAACATACACATTTTTTTTAGATTTCTGAAACAAGAGAAACACAACCAAAAATATATATTTCCTTTTAAAATCTACTTTAGAACTTTTTTTCAATTGATGCAACATATAATGAAGGAAATACAAGACATTTAAGCACCTCATTGCTTCCAAACCTAAGATGTGGATGCTATTTGGGGGTCTTAGTGATGGCTTATAATAGTCATGAGAACAGCTTGCACTCATCTTTAATTATAGTCAGCCATAGCAGGAGTGTTTATACTATTGAAATTATCATGTAGCAGCAGGCCACAAAACTGGACACTGCTTCTAGTCCTTTTATAAAGTGCAGAAACTGAGGCTTAATAACTTCCTTTAGTTAATGCTAAGTAGCAGGTCTCAGATGCAACCAAAGCAGATCCAGGTCCCAGAGCCCAGGCTACGCCCCTGTGAGAGGCAGCCCCACACCCGAATGTTACTTAACAACAAGGTTTGCTTGGCTTATTTAGTTTTCTGGATTATATTTGCCTTGTACTGTCTGGCATAGGTAATAAAATGAAAGCTACTACTAAATAGAATGGAAATTAATTTAAAAGTTCTATGGTCCCTTAACTATAACATCATTAAAACCAATATATGTCATAAAGATGTTGACAAGATACCCAATAACAACAGCACAGGTTTATCACTCTCAAAACTCGATAACAATGTAAATCCTTTAACTCTCCAAGTAGGGTCTGTTTAAGGTTCTGCAATACACATACCACATAATTAACAATAATTCATCCTTTAAATGAGATAGTCCTCAACACATTCCTGCAATGCTTGAAGATGGTTGTTATTCAGGAATGAGTAAACCACTGCCTGGGTAGGAAGTAATCTTTTTCTGGTGGCAATGGAGACAAAATGTAATCTAACTTTACTTTGACTTCCAAAGACCAGCCAGTTTACAACTGCAAGCAAGGAAGGAATTCAGCCCCCACTTAAAATGCCTGAAACTACTGATTTTGACTCAAAGCAAAGGAAAAGCCTGCTTCAAGAGGATATAAAACCTTTGGAAAATGCCAGAAAGTAGACTGTATTTATTTTTCTTGCAGTTCACAAATATTCATAGTTTCAAGACTATTTGACAAATAAAAGGAAAAAAATAGTAGACTCATTATCCTTTCTCTAAAGTCAGCAGGGGAAACAGTTCCCGGCTACTCACTCACTTTCATGAACCAAGAAAAAGTAGCTAATTCTTTCAGAACAAAAGACAAAGAAAGGACAAATCTGCACTCCTGTGACCATCCCTCTTAAAGCCAGATTCTACTTGGTTTCTGAATCTCTTGCAGTGAGATAGAAGCAAAGTCCTACATTTCTTTCTTTTAATTTCTTAAATAACTCAGGGGAACTCATGGAAGTGGGGAAGATAAAGAAGAAACTGTTTGTCACCATGCAGTGAAGCCTATGTAATGCTAGAAATGAGACAGAACTTAGGGTCATCCACACTCCTAGCTAATCACCCATCTTCCCCCCATTATGTTAGAATTCTTAAGGGTTTCTTGAAATAAAAACATAGGCATCCAACCAAAACCAACATTTTGATGAGTGAAATGTAAATGAATGAGAAACAGATGGGCTTCATTTTCCCAGAGATCTATAAATGAAGGACAAGGTGCTCAGGGGCAAAAATGCACTTGAGGCTTCACCAGCCAGTCCTTTGTACCTTCCACAAACCCCAGTCACTGCCGAAGTTCACACACTCACATCTCCACATGTTGGAGGCACTTAGTTTGAAGGGGTCTTGGTGCCAAAGGAGCAGGCTCTGGAGACTCCCAGAACCATGTTCGGCACCTACAAGTCATAGTTTATAGGTGCCAGAGGCAGCTGTGAGTCTCACATGTGCAGCCAGAAGTTTGCGCTCAAGGCCCCAGGATGGTGACTTTGATCAAAAACCACGGGCTGGCGTAAACATTGCTCACGCCACATTTTATGAATCTACGCTTTGCATGGATCCTCTTGGTCTTCAGATTCTGAAGCATTCTGCCAGTGTCTTCACTTCAGCTTTCAGGTGGGCAAACAAGCTATGAGCTCAGGCAGAGGGACATGCTGAAGGTTGCTCCTTGAATCAGAGCCCACTGGGGCTCCTCTCTGTGCATCTGAACCAACACCCAGCCTTTCTCCCCCTCCTTCTTGCTTTCCCTCCTGGGGATCACTGTCTCCTGCCGTCTTCAAATCATGTATATATCAAGTTACAGCTCAGAAAGAATGCATTTTCGTTTTTTCACTTGGGGGAAGTGTAGGCCCCCAAACCACGGATTATTTGAAAATCATCCAAGCTGACTTTAAGATTTTTGAAAATAATGTATTTGGCAATCCTTAGAACCGAGATTGGCCATTTGGCCAAAGCAACATTCCCTTTAGTGCAAATACTACAATTAATGGGCCACATCATCCTCTGCTCTGTAGCAACAGAAGAGGCCAGCTGCTCCACAGCGCTGTGCGGTCTTCCAGTGTAAACGTCACTGATATCATCACCATCAGAAGGTCATAAAACTGATGGATGATAAACACAGCTCGCCTTTGTTTACAGCTTACATTTTTGGGTTTGGGGTAATTAGCACATTAGCCCTCTCTCTCTGGGGGTGAGGGCTCACAGGTGCTGGAGAAAGCCTTCCCAGAAAAACTGAGCCAGAAGGGATCACAAAGCCTGGCCCAAAGCAGTCACTGGCCTTGACCAGAAACAGAAAAGGAAAATGCTGATCCAGGACAGGGGGGGACTCATCACTGATAACACCCACGTGGGGCCACCCCCGAGGGAGGGCTTCGAGCCCACAGCAATTTCTTCTAACACAAGGTAAGGGTGGAAAAATCTGAGACATGTCAGCAATGCGCGGGAGATGTCCTCGGTGAGGAGCCTGCAGCTGGTGGAGCCTTTTAAGATTCCTTCCCTTTCTCTCGGGCCAACAAAGTCAGATAAAGATCACCCTTGTTCATGGCGACTGGTACTTCGTTCCTTTTAGATGGAGTTCAAATAAACTCTTCAGCCTTATAAAGATGTTGCTTCTCAGGCACGTTGGGAGAGCCGCCGGCTGGGCTGTCTTCACTGCCTTTGACTCTTGCTCAGATCCTGCCCCTTCCCGTTCTGCACCAAGCCTTCCACCATCAAGGCGGGTTTTTATTTGCACAGCTGGGAATATCAAGTTAATCCAGATTGTCTAATTAGTCAACCAAACCTCTTGGGTAAGTGAGTTTTCTATATTAGCCTCAGTAAGAACTCCCAAGAACCTAGAAAGCTTCCTAAATCATTAAAAGAACATCCTTTTAAAGGATATTGCAGATGCTTATGATTTGGATTGTTTGATCAGAGATTAAACCTTTTTGTTTTACCCAAATTACTAGATCTGTTTACCCAACACAAGCTTCTATTCAATACAGGAAGTGGTAAACTGTGAATAAGCCCAAGGCTTTGGAACTAAAAATGGAATATGTGTTCACTGTGAGCCACATTCATGGACAGCAGTTTGAACTGTACTCTCCATCCATAATATTATTTTAATAATTAAAAGTCATATTGCCTTTCAGTTTGCAAAATTCTTTCACTTGTTTTATCTCTATCTTCACAGCTATGGTGTGAGCTTGCTCAAGCATTGTGTTATCTGCGTATCTGTCTCAATTACTTTTCTCTTGTTCCTGGGAAAAATACCCAACACTCAAAAAGTAGGGAAGGAAAGGTTTATTTAGCCCACAGTTACTGGAAACTTCAGTCCATATTCAGCTGGCTCCATAGTAGAGCAGCACATGGCAGAGAGCAACCTTTGATGGCAGCACCAGAGAGTAAAAGCAAATGGGAAGAGTAACAGCAACAACGGTGACAGAGCAAGTTTGTCTCCCTCAAGTTGCATTCAGCCTATCCACCCCAGACTGGATGCGGTACTCCCACCCATAATCCCAACAGCACTCATCCCCATAATCCCAGTGGATTATAGTTAATCACCATTCCACTCTGAAAGTCCTCCCCATGATTGCATGAGGCCATGAGGGGACAACTAGGCACAAACCGCAAGAATATCATGGATTATGAAAGAAGCTCAGAAGATGAACTGTCCTGCTCCAGACCACAAAGCAGCATTGTACTATTTGAGGCAGTATCAGTTCAGAGGCTACTCCTTTGACCCATTATTTTGTCTGCCTTTTTAGACTGGCATTTATTTTTCTTTAATGTTTCACAAACACCAGAATGGCAAATAGGGTCAATGAAATGTCAAAAAGTTTGACTATGTCTTTTCAAAAGTGGGAAACCGACCACTACACAGTGGCAACTCTGCAGCACAATGTAAATGGGGCAACACCAACATAAAGAAACAAGCCCCTGGTCCTGCTTGAGCTCCTGCAGGGTGAGTTTGTAGTGTGTTAGCTGGATTTCTAGTTAGGTGTATAACCTACCTCTGCATCTCTGCAGATTTGTGTAGACTGGGGTGACCTCCATAGTTTTTACCATCTATCTCTAGATACCCTGGAAACACTGCTCTTTTCTGTAGAGTCATGCACAGAACTGGAAGAATCAAAGAATAGGAATTGGTACAGTCCTTCCACTGGTATATTTCACACCCAGCCAGTGGAGTAAAGTAGGAGTTAATTCAATAATACAAGTTATTTTCATTCAGCTTCTGTTAAAGTTTATATCTACACATGTGCCCTTCCCCTACACCCTCTGGTACTCAGTGGCAGGTCTTTGGGAAGATGCTAAGACCATGAGAAGGTACGGCTAACCTCCTGTGAGGAGGTAAGGTGAGGTCAGAAGAGGCATTCCCCTGGGGTGTGACCTGGAAGAGTGTCACTCTCCGACTCCTCCCTTCTCTTCTGCTTCCTGGCCTCTATGCCATGAGCAGGTTTTCTTCTGCTGTTATTGTCCTCCCTGCCTTGGCGCCAGTAGACTGGTCTGAGATCCTGTACCAAAGTACATCACTCTCTTCCTTAAGTTGTGGGTGTCAGGTATTGTGTCCTAGCAAGGAGCAAGTAACAGAAGCAGCTTCTGTCACATATTATGCTCCACGCTTGGTCCCAGGGTAGGAGAGAATAAGTACCTCATTTATGTGCAATTTAGGGCAGAGAAGCTCCTTTAGCAAATTTTACTTTCAAACTCATGAGAGGACACAGAACATGCTTTGCAGTTTGGAAAATGAAGCACTATTACAATCCATCGTCCTTAGCCCTTGTTTATCTTCCTCCTCCTCCTTCTCCTCCTCCTCCTCCTCTTAGGATGGCCCTGCATTTTCAGTTGCTCTTCTGTACGTTACCTTTCACCCACAGGCTTAATACCCAGCACCATAGCTTTACCTTCTGGCCTGTACACGTCTAGTCCCATCCTTCATTATCCTCTTAACTTCCTTTCATGTTTCATTCTAACTTTGTAAGAACTGATTCTCAGCAGCTGGTAGAAAAGTTCCACTCTTCCTCTACCTGAAAATGTCTCACAAAGAGCTCACAGATAACCCAACTGTGCAGGATTCAATGAGCTCTCGGCTTTGCTGGTGAGTTCTTCGGTGATGCAAACGTGGTTCAGTGCTTTAGTTAGGAAGTCCCATGAGGAACCCAAGGTGTGGCTGGTGTTTGGCTGGATGAGCCACATAGGCAGGTGGCAGGGAGAGCCCTAGCTCCAGGCCTGTTCATGACTCTGCAGAACACAGCAGTGCTGCCAGAGTATCTAGAAATGGCAAGACCTAGGGAAGTTACCTCAGTCTCACCAAAACTGCAGAGATCAAACTCTCTTTACAATAAGAACTATAACTTCTCCACGAAGTGGATTCTTCCTTTTTCTAGTTAGCCCGTTATTATTTTCAGCGGTAGCCAAAGCTCCATAAGAAGCTAAAGTAGAATCTTCTTACTTATACAGCACAAAGAGCAGTCATCAGTTGGATTCCAGTGGCATTTCCCACTTCCCTGGACACATCCAATGGAAAAGCAAGAATTGCTGAGAGGGTGCCTTTTGCATAGGTGCTGTCACAGATCACTTCTCCTGTCACCACTAGCTTCCTCTGCATGATTACCACTACATTAATTCTTCTTCGTATAGGCCATATGCTTTACTGGGTCAGACTTGATTATATTATACATTGTGCCACAGAAGTCTAATGGACATCTACTCAGGTCCAGGGTTCGTGGTAGAATATGAGGGTACAAAAATAAAGCCTAGGTATACAGCCCCGTGCTACATTGCTTGTCTACCATGCCAAAGGCTCAACCCCCAGTAATAAAATAAATCAAATGTGTCAATATATACATCCTTATAGCTATCAGAGGAAAACAAATAAATATATATCATAAATAGGTCTTACGATGTTTTCAAGAAAGTCTATACTAGATATAGAATTCAATTCTAACTATCTCAGATGGAGTGCAGCTACTTAGGAACAATTTCTTAATGACAATGACCTGAATTCTGTATATGAACAGGAATAAAACAGGAAGAGAATGTTCCAGCCAGAAGAAATTCTGAGAACTAAGACTGTTGTGTATTAGATTAAGAATGTTCCCTAGGGCTGGCAAGATAGCTCAGCAGAATAAGCACCTGCAAGCACCTGCTTAGGCAAGCACAGGGACCAGGGTTCAAACTGAATGTGATGCCAGACCCACTCCTAGGTGCACTAAGCCACTAACAGAGTCCAGGTGTGGTGACACACACCTGTAATCCCAGTGCTGTGGAGGCTGAAAAGAAGAGGATCACCATGAGTCCAAGCTGTGTAGTGAGACCCTGTACCAAATACATTTAAAAAATAAATAAATAAACAAACAAACAAATAAATAAAAGAATATCCCCCAAAGGCCTCATGCCCCCATAGATGGGGCTTTGAGAAGATGATTGGATTATACTGGTGATATGGCTGACTTGATGATTAGAAGTGATGGGTTACTGGGGTATGATTTGGAAGGGTTTCTCTCCCTCCCTAGTTCTCCATTTCTCTATTTCTTGACCACCATAGCATGAGCTTTCTTCCTCCCAAGACCTTGCACCATGTGCTTCTATGTTCAATCTGTCAAGAGTGAACCAAGACATTTGAGACTGTGAGCCAAAACACACCTCTCCTCCTCTACACTGCAAGTGTCAGGTACACTGTCCCATTGCAAAAGTCGCTGACAATGATGCTTATTCAAGAGCTTTGTACAGAAGCTTCGAAGAACATCCACTGGTTTGTTTCACAAGCTCAGAGAACAATGTAGGTTGAGTGTGGAAAGAAATCATAACCTAAGCTTTATACATATTACATTTTAGATGTCAACAGAATATCCTAGCAAAAGGCTCATTAATTATTTAGATAATAGGATGGAAGGGGCAAAGAGATCAGAACTGGAAGATTTGGAAATCATCAGAATTTGCATATAAATAGAAATGCATAACACAATTAAAAGGAAAGTGAGAATTTGTGGATTAGACAATGAGTAGAGGGCAAGGAGAAAAGCTGAGAAACATGACAGGGCCAAAACTATTCATTTATACATACTAAATGGGCAAGACAATGATCCTGAGAATCATCAGATTTTTGAAAGCAGCAGTTAAGTGGTAGGATTCTCACCCAACTAACTATATATGCTGATACCTGTGAACCAAGCAACTGCACTGAATTTAGCAAAGTGTAACTGCACGATTGAAATGCCTATCATTCTGGTCTTCCAAATATGTACTTCTTGTCATGACATACCAACTATTACTATACTGTCTTTCAAATAAAAATTTTTGAAAGGCTGCAAGGTCAGCCAATATTTTGGCTCTAGTCTTTCAAGGTCAGTGAAGACTCAGGACATAGGAGAACTTGTACTGTAACATCATGTAACTTAGTTGTGACCCAAATTTTCTGATCAAGGAGATTATGGGTCCACAGAGGAATGTGATCAATGATGTATAGTGTGCCTAAGGAGAGTCACATGGACAGAAAACTTTCTCTCAGGCTTCCACAGAGAGCAAATTGGTCAAGCAACGGCCATGACTCATCCACATATCTGACACTGACAAGGGATCTACAAAGTGCAGTACAGGGTTACAGGTACCTTGAGGGTACCTGACTGATCTTGACAGATACAAAAATTACATTTCTTGCTATATAGGTCTTGCTTTATCTTGGTTTTAACCAACCAGCAGAAAAGTATAAAAAGGAGGTATATAAAGTAAAGCCATATTAATATACTGAGCTGTGAATGGCTCAAGTCAACACTTCTGTGGATAACCCACTACTATGGTGGACTGCTGGACTATGTTTGAGTGTTTTATTAAAAATAAATAAATAAAATAAAAATTGAAAAGAGAAAAAGCAAAAAAAGAAATTTGTGTTCAGTCGCAGTCCCCAGGAGAACAGACAAAAAAGAAAAGAAAGAAACACTGGGGAAGCATTAAAAAAAATGGACAAAAGGAAAACAAGTAAAGAAACAAACAGAAAAGAAAAGAAACCATGGTGGAAATCTAAAAGGAATCCACAGATGTCTAGGAAACAGATAAAGAGATAGGCACGGGCAAGGGCAAATGTGCAGGATGCACTAGAAATAAAAAAACTAGGAAGACCTGTTGGACTTCGCTGTAAATTAGGCCTGTTGGCAAAGTGATTTTGTTTGGTACTGCAGATTTATGACTTCAGAATGCAAGATAAAGAGAGAATGAGTGACCAAGGTTGGAGGAATCTCTTGAGAAACTGGGATTTTTAAAGGAAAGGAAAAAACCATCATCCAGAGGGTTAATTAATACTTTTTCTTTTACCAATTCTATTTGACAGTGTACTCATACTCCTTAAAAATACCTTAAAAGTAAGGTATTTTTTTAAAAAGGCATAGATATTAGAATTAAGAAGCACAATTATTCACATTTACAGATATAACTGATTTTGTAACAAATTTTAGGGCCCATAAAAAAATTCCTATTAGAATAATAACAAATTCAATGAGGTCCCAGGTGACAAGGTTAATATTTAAAAATCACCTTTTTCTCACATATTGGCAATACTAACACAGAAAAGAAAAAAAAATTAATTTTTAATTTTAGTAAAGTAACAAATAAAAAATAACTGGAACTAAACCCAATTAAAGAGGTCCAAGAGAACACTATATAATATTGCTGAGAGATCAGAAAATTTAAGATAGATGTGTATTACATTTACAAATTTAAAATCTCAAAACTGATGACAATTCTTCCTCATTTGGTCTGGCAGAGTTAAATAATGGAATTAAAATTAAAACCTCAGTCAGTATTTATGTAGAAATTTCAAGACGGAAATGCAAAGAATTTAAAATGACCTTTAAAAGATAACGGTTAAAAGCCGAAACTTCTTTGCTTTCTAGACTTACTATAAAGTTAGAAGAAAGACAATCTTGTACTGACAAAAATGATGAATGTGGAGATCAATTAACATAATATCAAGCCATTAATATATATAATATATATATATACAAATTCAATGAAGTCCCAGGTGACAAAAAAGGGCTAATGTAATTCAACTGGGAAAGGAAAATATCTTCAACAAATGGTGTTGGGTAAAGTGAATATAATTTTGGAACTATAAAACAGCAGTATTAACCTCTGACTAACATAAAATTAATTCAACGTGAATCAATAATCTGTATATAAAATGTAAAACTATAAATCCTTAGGAAGAAAATGTTGAAAAATCTTTATGATTTTGAACAAGACAAAAAAGTTTTAGATGGACCACAACACATCTAAAAGAAAGATAATGACAAACTGGGTGTTACTGCTTAAATTTCAACTGCCCCCCCCCCGAAACTCTCACATGTTTACAAGGTGAGTGGATTATGGGCCACCACGCTCATCAGAGGACTCCCACACTGGCACATTTGTGATTGGATGGCTTTACTGGGACATGTGGGAAACTCAGGGTGTGAGGCCTCTTTGTGAGGAGGGAGGCACGGGGTCTGACCTTGGGGCTGAAAGCTGGTCTCTGGTCCTTGCTCTCTGGCTTTGTCTCTGTGGTCCTTCTTCCTGATGCCCATGGGCTGAAGCGCTCTCTCCTCCAACACCGTTCTGCCAGGATGCACTGTTTCCCTCAGACCCACAGCACACCACTGACTGGAACTCTGAAACTCTGAGCCAGAATAAGTCTTTCCTTTAAGGATCATTTACATCAGGTATTTTGTCATAGTGACAGAAAGCTGACACACAGAGTAGAAATGTTTGTTCTTAAAAGAATAAGTTAAGAAAATAAAAAGGCAAGCCACAATGTGCACAGTCCCTGTATCAGGCAAAACTCTTACATTCAGGGTATATAAAGAATCCTCATAACTTAATAAGATAGACAATAATCCAAATTGTATATGGAAAAGCTATTTTAAAAGACACCTCATAATAAAAGATATACAAGTGGCCAGTAAGAACACAAAACAAAAGTGTCACCAGTCATGCAGAAAATTCTGTTATATTTAAATCAAAAGATGAACATATTCAAACTGGAGAAGCCAGTAACATCTGACATTTAAAAATTCTAAAATGTTAGTAATATACTCTAACTGCAAGCAATAAAATCCAGGTGTAGGCACTTTACCCTAACCAGTATTGATGAAAATATTGTAGAAGCATATAAAATCGAAGGAAGCGTTGAACACTAAGAGATAGAATAGGATGGGGACCAGAAAACACCAGAAATCTGCTTCAGGAACTCTTAGACTATACTCCAGGGCCTGGAATGGGAATGACTAATTCCACAGCTCTTCTAAATATTACTCCAAATTCCGGGGAGACAGGTACGACTGTCCTACCCTTGATGAATACCCACCAGGAGATAAAGGGAACAAAGGAAGTACTTGAGTTGGAAACCTCAATAGCCCCCCTTCAGTGAGTGGTAAAGGTAAGTGATCTGCAATTATAAAACTAGAGGAAAGAAAGCATCGGTGGAAAGCCTTGAGCATCCAGAGGCCTGCTGCAGTTGGGGTTGACAGCTCCAGATGAATGTGTTTTGCCAGCTGCTCAGACTTGCGATTACTTTGTGGCCTGCACAACCCCTTCCCGGTATAAAAGTCCTCATTTCTCTTCCTCAAAAATTCAATGTATTCAAGTTAAGTAAGAGCTGATTTGGTCTCCGCACGTATCGCAGCCCAACTCTATGCTAAAAAGAGGATGCAATGGGCCTTATCAGAAAGGTTCTTCCAGGGCTGGCCAAATAGGTCAGCAGATTAAAGTGCCTGCAAGCAGGCACAGGAGCCAGGGGTTCAACGCCAGGCCTGCCACGCTGGCCCCACCCCTGGAGCACACTGAGATGGCAATTGAGACTGGGCATGGTGGCACGCACCTGTAATCCCAGCTCTCGGGATGCTGCGAACGGGCAGATCACTATGAGTCCAATCTAGTAGTGAGACCCTGAACACTCTGTAGACCCTTCCCTAAAAATACAAAAAAAGCAAAAAAGAAGGCTCTTCCATAATCGTGTTCTCCATATCTGATCCATATATCTAAAAATAGGGTGTCTTAAATCTTGAAAATACGCATTATAGTAAAAGACACATTGCCTTTAATCCCACCTCAAAATATTCCCCTCGCTCCCAACACACTTATCCCAGCATTCTTGCCCCTTTCCGAAGGGGATCTGCAAGTCCTCTTTCTTGAGTATCCTTAGTCGTACTGACACGACTGCCTCGATGTGTTGAATTGATGCAAATGTTGACTTTTCATGGTTGTTTTGACCTTGAAGGAGAGCCTGAAGCCACTGAGCACTAAATGCTATGAGTAAGGTGGAAGAGAAACACTGAAACGTCTTTCGAGGCCTGCCTTTCCTCGAAAGGATGGCACTTGGAAGCCGCCGTCACAGTGTTTTTGTCACACATTACAAAGACACCCATCAAGAAAGACTTTCAGAACCACTCCAGCAAGAAGCAAGAACCATGAGGTAAGTGTATTTGAAACAAGGGGGAGGCTTTGCGGAGAATTAACAGCAATGTGTCTTTTACCATAATAATTAACAACATTCACTACATTTTTGATCATCCTTTGTATGTCCACATACAAAGTTTTTAATGAACATATTATGTTTTTAATGGATATTTGTGAGACTAGGAATGATGATAGGAAAACTGTTGCTATGTAATTTAATAAATAACTGGAAATACTTAAAAATACATATGTACACAGTAGAAGAGGAATCTACTATTTTTTGCTTTTACTTTTAAGCTACAAAATGCTACCAGTTCAGACAATGATTTTTTTTTTTTTTTTGCTCTAAACAATTTATTTAACTGAAATGGATTTCCATTTATTTAACTAAAGTGACTTCCATTTGTTTTTCTTTTATTTTTTGACTGCCATTTATTTTGATACATCCTTTCCCCATGGTGATTTACAGGACCTTCAAGCCAATGTAAATATTTTATAAATATTTAGCCATTTGGGTATACGCCTACACGATACCTCACCAGTAACTTTCAGCAAGAAAAACGTTGAAGAGTAAAAACCTGACCCAGTTAACTAGGAAGAATGAAAATCTGCTCTAAATATTTGTTTCTGAGGTAAAGGCACCACACACCTGTTCAATTAAGAAAACCATCCTACAGCACACCATGATATTTTCTTTTTAAGTAGGGCCTAGAACACTTAACTGCCAATTAGGTGCTGAATGGCAGAGTTCCAACCCCAGCTTATGCCAAGAATTCCTAGGGAACGGGGCCCACCCACTCAGGGCTCCTTCCCATTGGTTCTCCCAAAGTGTGCCTCTCTGGGTGGGGCAGGCTGGCACCTTCATTGAACCCAGGTACCTTTCTGTTTGGCATCCTTCCTTTTCTGATCATTTTCTTTGGCACCTTTCAGCAAGCTATCTCTACTCTGTGAGTGCTTAATATGCTCAATATTCACATTAATCCTCTTGGCAAGTATCTTGCCCTTAACTTGCTTGTTTACAACAAGGCCAGCAGCATGCAGGGTGACACTGTACACTCTTGCAGTTCTGCCATGGTAGAATTCGTGTGGCATTGCTTTCTGCACAGCATCCATTTTTTGATTGTACAGTATCACCCTTTTTGTAGATGCTTAGTGCATAGCCAAAGGAACATCCTCATGCTTTTTCTTTCTTTCTTTTTTTTTCTTTTGTAATTTTGAAAGGCAAGAAAAGTTACAAAAATAATACAGAATTTCAAGACAAGATGGTAGGAAATTAACAATGGTTATTATATGGCATATTGTTAACGTCAATGTAGTTGCTCAGATTATAAGATGTAGTAATGTAAAATTGATAAAACAGGAGCTAGGGCAGCAGCTCAGCAGTCTAAGTGCCTGCCTGGCAAGTGCAAGGACCCGAGTTTGATCCTGGTACAACAAGCCATGCCGGCCACCAAAACCTGGCATGGTAGCACACACCTGTAATCCCAGAGACAGGAAGATCATTATGAGTCCAAGGTGGATAGGGAGACCCTGTACCAAGCAAATAAATAAATAAATAAACAAATGATTTTTAAAAATTAATTTATATAAGCAGTGTTCCTTTCAATTAACTAGTAGAAATCAGTAGTACAATTGTCTTAGCTATCTTTTTTTAAATTTTCATTTCCTTTTTCTCCTTTCTGCCATTGCAATTGTTCTTTCCTCCTGAAAACTTTCTTTCCCTTTCACAGTATCTATTGTACCCTGTGGGTCTTATTTACTCTTTTAGTTTCTTACACTAAAGGAGACGCTATGATGTTTAGATACACAAGTCTAACTTATTTCACTTATGAGTATGGTCTGTAGTTACATCCATTTATCTATAAAAGCCTTGAGTTTGTCTTAATTGCTGAATAGTACTCCATTATATAAAAATACCACATCTTTCTCATCCTCGGTTGATGGCATTTGGATTGCTTCCACAAACTGTGCTATTATAAACATAGTTGCATATAAATCACTTTAGTAAGTTTTCAGTTCTTCTGGGAACACATCTAGAAGGAGAATAGCTGGGCTGAACGGGACCTGCAATCCCAGCATTTTGTGGAATCTCCATACTGACTTCCACAGTAGTTTTACCAGTCTACACTCCACCAACACTGGAGAAGGGCTTCTTTCCCCCCATAGGCCTGTCATCATTTGTTATTGGTTGATTTCTTGATGATAGCCATTCCATTTGGCAGCCCCATTTTTCCAAAAGGCCTAGAAAACATATACCAAGGAGTCCCTTTTCTCTCACTTTGCATTCATCATTTTGGAAAATTACTGGCAGATGGCAATGTGACCAAAACTAACAGGTAAAGTTCTTTTTTTTTAAGATTTAAAATTTCTGAATTTAATTCAACCTATACTACCACATTTCCAAGAAAAATGAACCTTTTGCACAAGAAATTTAAATAAAATCATACCAAGATACACAAAAATGAAATTGTCCAAAACTTCTTATAAAGAAAAAAATGGTTAAAGCATATACATAAAAAATATAAGTTATAGAAGAACAAAACTAAACAGCATCTTATTCCACATTAGAAAAAAAAGAAAAAAAAAAGGAGCAAGTGTGTAAGAAACTAGACTAATTAAAGGGCAGAAAGAAAAAAAAGATCTATCCTCTTTGAATTTTATACTTAGCAAACACACCTTTGAAAACTAAAAGTAAAATATTTTCTGTTGGGCTGGGAGACGGTTCAGTTAAATAAGTGCTTGCCTGGCAAGCACAAGGGCCTGAGTTTAATCCCTGGTTCCACACACACACACACAAAAAAAATAGAATATATATATATATATATATATATATATATATATATATATATATATATTCTATTTCTACAAACTTGAAATATTTTAGTATCTCCAGATGTAGCATATAGGAAATAACAAGGAGCATAATACAAAAGACAAGAGAAGTTTCAGTATGCTCCTGGATGAACAATAAAGAGCACTCAAAATGATAGTTATGCAGGACTATATAAAATATATTAGATGAACCCTTATTTAAAAGGTCATTGAAGATTTCTATGAAACAGTACCAATCTTATGTTGGGTTATACATGTATTTTTTTTCATATATATGTCCGTGTATGTGTGTATAAAAGACGGAAAAAGTAATATAGAGTCAACAGAAAATGGAAATATACTCTTTAAAGTTTCTAATGCTAGGAGAAATCATACAATATCTTTTAGATAAATTGTAATTC
>PVKA01007649.1:0-29201 GCA_004027165.1 Ctenomys sociabilis
TCAAAAGTGGGCACTCCATTGACATTCAACTACCTTAGGTTCTTGAACTCGACACCACAATCCAACACAGTCCAGCATTCTGCAACCATAGGGAGTTATTCAAAGAAATTGTCGACCATATCCATTTACAGCTCAGCTTAATATTATGGGCTCACGATGTATACTTCATTTTTATACATTAATGTTGTTTGAGCTCCCCAAAGGATGAATATGACACCACTCCTTAGATAGGTAAGGAAACCAAAGGCACTAAAAGGTGAACAAGCTGAGCAGGACCGTGTACTTGTGTAATTCCAACACCCAGGAAAGTCACACTCAGCCTGCGTTGCTTAGTGACTTAGTGAGTCCCTGTCTCAAAAAGAAAAGTAAGAAGAGGTCTGGGGATGTAGTTCAGGGACTGGGTTCAGTCCCTGGTACCACTTTCACTGCCACCAAAATTAAATAAGTAAATAAATAAGTGAAGTGACTTGATTAAAGGCATTAGCTGCCTGAATTTGGACCAATAATTTGGCCTCCTAGCTCCAAATGCCGTGAAAGATTTCATATTTTCTTTCCTTCTTAAACACATTTTTCTTTATTTTGTTTTATTTATTTATTTTATAATGTTGCATCCTTAGCCAAAGCCCCGCATTTCTAATTAGGTGAGCTCTCCCGGTGTACCTTGCTTTAAGGGTTATGCTTTGCTAATCTCCTGAGAGGAGAAGGCACTATTTGTTATTGCTTAAAAATTCTAAAAACAATACTCTAGGCATAAAGCACATCTTCCTTTATGTTTTGCTGCCTATTAAAGGGGCCTCTGGCAAATCCCAGTGAGATAATAACTTAAATTTTATCCCCTATGATCTATATTTTAAGATTTTTAGAATTATAACGAAGCACTTAGTCATGAATATTCATTCTCCTGGGCTGCTTGTCCCAGGAGCATTCTGCACAACAGACAGCTCGCAGAGGACTGTCAGAAACCGCCTGCCACTGTCTGCTGGCACACAGAGATGGTAACGGTGAAACCTGAACACTCAGCTCAACCTTGTCTCCTACTGGAATTCACGTTCAGGAGTTTTTGAAGCTCTTTCTTAAGGTGTGAATGTATCTTTGTGTCCCACTGGAATGTTTCCAAAATTCTGCAGATAAGAGCATTTCAAAGCCTTTTCTTCTAGATGGTTGATTGAAATGCAGCTGTGCCTGTGACTTCTGCCAGTGTGGAAGACCTACCGGTACCAAAGACCTTAGCTTGATGTGGCAAAGGATCAATGCCAGGCAGACCTAAGGCTGGCACCACACCCGTCTCCCACTCCCTGGCCTTTGGTTGCTGGGCAGTGCCCCCAGCGGAGGACACTGGAGCGGAGACAGGCTCCAGGCCCCAAGCATACGTTCATATGTGGCCAGAGGCATCTCTGTCTTTCAGCAATGAGTCCGGTAACTGCGCTCACATTTATCTCTTACTTCTGCATGTCTGAGAACCATGGAGGGGCTCAAGGCTGTGCTAAGATGACACACATTTCAGACTTTGGGGCTCATACCCTGACCCTGGCTCTTATACCCTTTGCCTTGCACTGCTTCCCCATCTTGTTTCCTGGGCTGTCAAGATCGCTCAAAATTAGCTGAGCTTTCAAGACCTCTCCCAAGGAGTGATTCTCAAACTCTGGAAGTTGCTTGGGGAGCCTTAAAAGCCACCAGTGTCTTGGTCAGCCCCCCAGACTTTCCATTGCTCTGTAAGGAATCCACTGGTCTGTATTACAGCTTAGATTTAAAATGGTCCCTGAGGTCTTGTGCTTAGAATGAGATTACAGGGCTCACAGCTGACTTCCTCCTGGGAGGAAGGGTCTGCTTGGAGAAGGTTGCTCACCAGGACCTTGGCCTGTGGCTTGGAGAGGTTCACTACCCTCCTGAGCTCTGCCCTTAGCCCTTAGTTCCTGTCTGCCACTCCATGAGCAGCTGTCCTCCATCATGCCCGTTTAGCAACCCATCCTGCATTGCAACCAGCTGACTCTAGATAGAAATTTCTGGAAGCTGTGAGCCACCACAAATCCCTTCTCCTTTTAGTTGTGACTACTGAGTATTTTGTCTCAGGGATGAGGAAGTGACCAGGATAGTCTGAGGTGTAGGGTACAGTCTCAGCAGAGAGATTTTCGAAGCTTACCAGGTGATTCTTACTGCAGACAGGACTAAGAACTGGAGCAGAGAGCTTCTATTATTCCCAATTTATAGGGTTTCCAGGGAGGCAGGCACCTGCTAACAAAATAGTTCCCCAAATCTGGTCTCTCAACACATTAGAAGTGCATACCCTAAGCCACATAACCAGAAACTCTGAAGCTAGGCACTGCCAAAAGATCCCAGTGATTCTGATGCTCCCTCAAGTTTGATAGCCACAGGGCGAGTCACACTTTTCTCACAGCAATGGCCATGGGACTCAGTACAGAATTATTGTCACTATCTGAATCATGAGTGCTTTGTAAATGGAAAGATGCCTGGGGCCCACCTCAGACCTGCTGAATCAGCTGAGAGGGAAGAATTGCTGTGGCGGGCATTGAGGAAACTTCCAGGGAACATCAGAGAGGGCGTAAGAGCTTCAGCCAGCTTGACCGCCCAAGGCAGGAGGATGGGATCTGGACACAAGCTGTTCCCTTGAGGGGGCCCCTAGGAGTGCCCCCAGCACCTCTGCCTCAGGAGGTATTTCCTGGAGTTTCTCCAGGTTGGAGAAACTGGGAGCCCATATCCATGACACACAGCAGGGAGCAGGGTTACAGAGACTGTGGAGGCAGGAGCTCAGAGTGTGACCGCAGGATTGCCCTTGGGGAGCCAAAGTGTAGTAGAGTGTGAAGAATAAGTGACAATCCCTTCTCCTTCCCTGAAATTAACCTACAAAATGTGAGAGTCACAATAACCCCCCAAATGTGTGAATTTTATGATACATGGATTGTAATGCAATGAAGTAATTATAAAAATGAGCATAAAGTACAGTTTCAAAATAGGAAAACTAGCAAGAATCCTCAATAAATGGGAGATGGCTAAGCTGTGTGTGTGTACATGTGTATGTGTGTGTGTGTGTGTGTGTGTGTTAGTATGTGCATGTGCACATGCATGCATGTGCATCCCTTAGGATGTGGTATAAAGTAGTCAGCCAGGTTTCATTCTCCCTAGGTGCCTCGGGTGAAAAGTTCTTGCCACAGTCCATTTTCTGTTGCTATAACAAAATCCCCAAGCCTAGGTAATTTATAAAGAAAAGAGGTTTATTTAGGTCACAGTTTTGCAGGTCCAAGAGCATGGTGTTGGCATCTACTTGGCCCATGTGCTGTTCTGTGCTTGGCATAAAAGCAGAATAGAAAGTCAGTGTGTGAAAAACATTGCCTGCTGAGAGAGTTATATTTGGCGTCTGAAATGTTCACCAAGTAGTTCCTGTGTTCAGAGGCAGGACTTTTGGATTATAGGGGCTTGCTGGTAGGAGGCAGAGGTCTGGCCAGAAGAGGCGGGTCACTGAGGCCACGTATGATCTGGAAGGGTCTATCTCTCTCCCCAGCTCCTCTCTCCTCTCCCTCCTCTGGCTGCCATGATGTTAACTTCCTTCGTCCATTGCAGGCCCTTCTGCCATTCTGTTTCTGCAGGTAGCCCAGATGACACGGACTGAAACTTCTGAAACCATGAAACTAGATACACCTTTCAGTAGGTTTCAGGTATTGTCCTGCAGTGGTGCAGTAGATGACTAAGACAGCAGGAAGCAAGAGAAGAGAAACGAAGCTGACCCAATGTATACTGATCCAGCTTCTGTGATGACTAACCCATCCCCATGGGGTCTGCAGTAATCCCTTCATGAGGGTGGGACTTCCATGGTCCAACACCTCTCAGGGGCCCCAAAGTAGGACCTTCTAGAAGCTTCCTTGAACCTCTGCTCTTCCTACCCTTTTAGATCAAAGAGGACCCAGCCTGATCCTCTATGCCTTTGAGCTTCTGTGCGCCAGGAATTTCATGGAATGGTTTCTCTTGGTCAGCATCGCTCGAGTCAGCCCCTGCCCCCCTACCAGCCTTTGCCATAAGGACGGAGCATTAGCCTAGGACTGAGAATGGGGTTGGCACTGGAGGTGGCCGCATTACCAACATGGGAGGACACGGTGCCCTGCTGTCCAGGGCGGGCAGGTTGTGAAGACTCCAGTTCACTTGTGAGCATAGATGGAAAAATGACCTCAGGAATATGAATAGCGTAAGCTTCTTTAGCAACCCAGCTAATTGTCCTCAGCACTGTATTCCTAGCACCAGGCTCTGGGTCAAGCTTCGTAGGTAATTATTAAGTATTTATTAAGTAAATCAGAATACCTGACATCATTCGGATATCCATATTCTCTGCTGATGATACAGGACTCCTGGGTCCCCCATCCCATCACGTGATCCCACCTGCCGCCATGGCAGAACCACCATGATAGAGGGGTTTGGCAGAGGAAAGCTGCTCAAGCCATGGCGGCGAGAAAGAGGAGACAGAAGGGAGGAGCTGGGGACAAGAATGCATCCTGCCGGTGACCACCTCCAGCCAAGCTCAGCACATTCAGCTGTGTGGACCTGTGAGTTCACTAACAAGGCCAGGGACCCCACAGGCCACTCACCTTCAACACATGTGAGACTCTTGGTGGCCATTCTAGATCTAAATCAGAGTGAGGACTGTTCTTCAGCTGCTTCAGCTTCTCCTGGAAAAGCCTCTGTCAACAGGTGACATGCAGTTGTCTCCTCTGAGAGACTGGCCTGTAACTCTGTCTCAGAGCCACAGAATCAGTTCCCTTGACTTGGTCCCACGTTGTCAAATCCTCAACACGTCGCCTTCCCAGACTGGGATGGACGAGTCCTGCCAAGTTCTCTGCACACCTTCCTCCTCTCATCTCTGCAGGCTTCTGCCAAGCCTGTCAACTGCCAATGCCACCGAGTGGCACCAGCTGGCACTTCGGTAGTCATTCTAGTAACCAGCAGGTGTCTGCCATGCACCAATTCCACTCAGAGAGAGGCATAAAGAAGACACAGGGAGTTTATAGTTTAGTAGGATGAGGAGACAAGTAAACCTACCACGACAGCTCTGCACAGAAGCCCCGGGAAAGAATCAGTGCAGAAGGCTATACAGATACACAAGAGGGTGCACTGCTCATTGTGAAATCCTTTAAATTTTTAACATGTATTTCGCACACGTGAAGATAAAACAGACACTATTCCTATCACCTAAGACAGGAACATTTTGGCTGAGATCTCTTCCTCTTCTCTCTTTAATGAAATAAAACTTTAGAGATTCTTTCAATGCCCCAACCCACTCCTCTTCTTTTCCCTTCCCTGATATAGCCAACTTAGACTGACATTGATTCTACAGTAGTCAAGTTTCTTTGAAGACACAAAACAAAGAGCATGTATGAGATATGATTAAAAATATGGTTGGTGCTTAAAATTTTAAAAAGTATTGCACATTGGAATTAATCACCCTTCAAAATAACCCTCACTTTGCACACTTGTCCATCATTCTTGCTGCTTTCTGAAACAGTTCTGGAAGCCCTCTTCATGAGTTTCCAGTTGTGCTGTCCTCGAACTCTTCATGTCCTGTGCTAATTTAAAAAGTTTATCTTTTGTGGTCATTTTGACTTCAGAGAAGCCGCTTGGTGCCAGATCCAGTGACCATGATGAGCACAGACACATGGTAATGGGTGCTTATGAGCCTGCATTTTCCCTGGGTGTCCCTCAGCAGCAGCAATCACCCAGCTATTGGGAGGGCCAGGTAAGGAAGATTTATTATACGAATAGGCTCACACTACAAAGGCCAAGAAGTTGGAGACCCAGGAAATCCAGGAATGTTAATTTCAGTCTGAGTCCAAAAGCCACAGTATGAGATGACAGGGCAAATCCCAGTCCAAGGACCAGAAAAGATGAGCTGTTCCAGCCCAGCAGAACATGTGCCCCAATTCTACAGGAGCAAACTGCTCCTGCCCCTGTGTTTTGCTTCTGTTCACCCCTCAGGGGATTGGCTGATGTCCACTGTCTTCCTTTGCTCATTGCTGAGACCAAAATGCCTCATACACAAAGTTAAAGGAGAAAAGGTTTATTTAGCTCAGTTTATAGAGATTTCAGTTCACACTTGGCTGGCTCCATGGTGGCGGGGGTGGGAGGTGGGGGAGAATGGCAGAGCGGTGAATCGGAGGAGAAACAGTTCATGGTAGGCAGAAGAAACAGCAGCAATTGGCCGGCGACAACAGCAGCCCTCTTTCTGTCCCTTATCTGCTCTCTAGGCTACACATTCGTAGGCTGGGTGGCTCTCACACTCTGTATGGGCTTTCCCCTTATTCACACTCAGAACTACGGCAGACCAGTCAGCGGATGGATTCAGTGAGCACACTCTCTTAATCCCAGCATCACGCACTTAATCTTAGGGCTGCACACTCTGGACCCAGCCACTGGCGAAAAGCCCCACCTATGACTATGTGAGGCCTTGGGGCACATCTTGACACAGCCATAGCACCCTCCCACTCTGAGGAGGACCCCTTTTTTCACTCAGACTGAGTCCACCAGCCCCATTGCTAATCTTTGGAAACACTCTAATGAACGCTTCAAAGTCATGTGAAGTATGAGCCCAGCCAAGTGGTATCAGGTGGGCAGCTAGAGGGGCTGGCTGGCCTGGGCTGCACGGCTTTGGTGCAGGAAATAAGTACCCAGTTATTCTGGCTCCCCTTCTTAAGCTAGAGGAAGGAAAGGGCAACGGCTCATCAAAGTTTGTCATCAGACCTCTCCCATCCAATTCTTTCTCCCTTCTCCCCCTGGTGGCAAAGGAGAAAACTGCAGCCTGTGGTGAGTAGTTGCTACTGTTGAAGTTGAACTTGAGAAGCTCCCAGTTCCCGTTCATGGCTCTGTTTCCTTCATGCTGTTTGATACCAGTCAGACCCAGCAGTAGCCTGGCTCTGTAGCAACGGGGCACATGAGGGCGTTTCGTGCCAACGGTACCTGGAAGATGGGAATAAAAGCAAAGTCACCTTGAGAGGTAGAGACACTGGTGCCCTAGAGGCGAAGCATATGCGCCCATTTCCTACTGCTGACCTTATCAGTGTTCCCACTGACTTCCCAAAGAAGCTGAGGAAAAGCTGTGCAGCTGCCTTTGGGTGTGGATTGGCCACAACTATGTGATCAGAATGCCCTCCTGAGAGGCTTGCTCTGCCCAGTCGGCGTGACGGGCCTGAAGCAGATTCATTTTAAGTTCTTTTGAACTTAAAAGATGTGTACACATCTATGCAGTGGGAACAATCACACTCTTGGCCACAATACCACACCCCCCCCCCCACGCACACTGCTAACTTTGACCTCAGCTCCATTATTTAACAGATTCATTGCCAAACCCAGGTTTTCATAAATGATTTCCAGGAAATGTGAGGGTTGAAATTGAGTTGAACTCCTGTGGTTTTGTTCTTGCTCTAAGTTTTCTCTGTGATTTCTGGAAGATTTTGCAGATCTGACTTCAGCAACCTCTGCTGGTTACTTCTTTTGACTCGGGGAAGCTCCAAGGTAATCTATCCCTTTCAACCCAAGTAGAATGTTGGCAAGTGCAGGTCTCAGCATCAACCCACACAAAGCATTGTCTCTCCTGCCCGAGAAGTATAAACTCAAATATCCCTATCACTGAACAAAACTGTCTTTGGTTGGCTTTATTCAAATAAAATATGCTTTGAACTTCTTTCCCAGAAACTGTAGAAAAAGAAAAAAATCAATGCATTTAGTTGAATCCCGTTGGCAAGCTCACTGGCTCTGCCTTCTCTAAGCCTGAAGGCATCTACATTTTTATGGGCGATGCTGAGAGCTGAATTGTTTCCCACCTGGCTTTGCTATAACCACATATTAACACACATTACAACCGTAGTGGACGTGAGAATTAGTTCGCACATACTTGTCAATACAGAAACCCTTAGTGTAAAAACTAATGTGAAATGCAAGACCTTCACAATACAAATTGACTATTGGAACGACTACTGGCTTAGTTTGGCAGCCGATTTGAGCTCAACTACAGGAGATTTATATACCCGCAGGGGTTAGTACCAGCTCTCCCCATCTGCCATTCTATGAGGCAATGAAGAACAATTCTTGAGGGCCATCTGCTATTACTTATCAGTGGTCATTTTTTGTCCATGATTTTTCTCACTTTCTCATTTATCTCTGATGTAAACACCACTCGAGAAAGTATAAACAATGGGAAAAGATATCACTCTTTTACACACCTCCCACTTCCACTAAAATAATCGTGAAGATGTGCACATAAATCTGGGGAGGCTAATGCTGGAAATCAAACATAAGAGCTTATAGAGAAATTTCTAATACACATAGACCCAATAAGAAGGAAGCGGTGCCACGGAGCAGTGGCCACACTGGCAAGCTATGAAAATTCAGGAGCCTACGAAGAGCTGAAATAGCACAGTCATCTTTGTGCTTCTCTCTTCTGTCTGTGGTCTTGGACAGTCAGTATCTCTCTATCCCGGGGACATAGATTAACATCTACCAGCTGTTTCTCACCAGAAACCCTGGGAACCCGAAGCTAATGGAATTACACATTCAAAGCACTGAAGGAAAAACAAAAACTATCAGTGCTATGATTTGGACTGGGAAGGTCTTCAAATGACCATGTGTTAAATAGCTTGGTCATCAGTTCGACATTACTGGGAAGTGATAGGTATTTGAACAGAGGAGGGCCTAGTGGGATATTTTAGACCATGCAGGGAGTACCTGTGATGGGTATTGGGGAACCACACTACACCCATTCCTCTTCCTCTTTTTTGTATCCAGCATGGGTACAGGTCTTCTCTAATGCAAGCTCCTGCCATGATATACTCTGGTGCCATAGACCTAAGGCAATGGGATCAATTTGTTCTGGACTAAACCCTCCAAAGCAGTGAGCCAAAATAAAGTCTTCTACTTTTTAAGCTTATTGACCTCAGGTATTTGTTACAATAATTAAAAACTAATGAATATAGGAAATGGTTCACAAAATGTCACATCTTAACCATTGCTACATACCTGAGGTGATATGGGAGAATCTTTGGAATGGTTTGTGAAAGTTTAGAAAGTCTGGAGAAGCAAGCTACTGAAAGCTAAGAAGTCTATAAGCAAGGCTTGATGCACGCTTCTGAGGAGAGCTAAGAAGACCAGATACAGATTAAAATGGAGAGTTATGAGTATGCTCATGAAGCTTCAAATGGAAATGAGGAGTAGGAGTTGGCACAGAGAAGACACCTGTGAGGCTCCATGACAAAGATTTTGCCTGCAGAGAAAGTTTCAAGGCAGCACAATGTTCAGGATGCAGCTTGGGTTTCTCAGTCACTTCCCATAGCTAGGACAATATGTACAACATTCACAACTTAAAGGATGACAGATTTATTTTGACTCACATTTTCAGTCCAAGGTCAGCTGGCTCCAAGGCAAAAATGGCACAATGAAAAGTCCTGGGAGGGAAGATCTCTTCAACTTATGGAAGCCAGAAAACAGAGAGAAGAAAAGAACAAAGGATAGCCCTTGATGAGGCAATGCGTGGAGCTATATGTGAAGCCAAAGCTGTAGTAGTGGCCCTGGAAGATAGAGCTGCTGGGAATGTGGAAGGAAATCCCTGTTGAGGTAAGCTGTGGGAAGCAGGCAAGGCTTGTCCGGGATACAGCCCATGTGACTACAGCCAGTAAGGCCACAGAAGCAGTGCTGTGGAAGCCTCTGGGAGTCTACATCCTGCCACAGATTCATCCTGAATCTGAACACACAGCTGTAGGATTTAATGTTTGCTATACTGAGATCTGTTTTTTCCTTTTTATTTCCCAATTCATCTCTTTTAGAATGCGAAGGTTTATACTGGGCCATTGCATCTTGAAATGTTGTATGTTTTCATTCTTACAGAAGCCCACAGGTAAGTTTGCCTTGAGTCTCAGAGATGGCTTGGGCCTTGAGCTTTTGAGCAGTGCTAGCACCCAGACAACTTGGATGGTGTTTATGGATGGGGTGATTACATCTCCTATGTAAAATGGGCGTGAGACCCAGGGATCGACTGTGAAAGATTATGGTATGGATCTATGGTGTCTTACAGGCTCAGTTCCCAGCATGGCACAATTGGGAGGGGGTAAAGAGGTAGGATCTGGTGGGAGGTTCTGGGTCATGGGTGTATGCACCTGAGATGTACCATGGGTCTTTGTGCCCTCTTCCTTTTGTATTTTTCACATGTAGTTCACATGAATAAGGTGAATAAGTCCTCCCTACCACCTACACCCCACCATCATATGCTGCTTCCATCCAGGACCAAGAGCAACAGTCAGTGGATCATGGGCTGAAATCTACAATACTGAATAATGAGAATAATCCTTTCCTCTTTTCAAGTGGTTATACCTCAGGTATTATTTGAAGACATGGAAAGCTGCCCAACATAGCCAACCAGGAATTTTGTGCCCAGAAACACTGAAGGCCACATAAATGTATTTTGTTTGTAGCTTTTGTGTGTACATGGGTGTGCATGCATGCATGTGTGTGTGTGTTGTGTAAAAGACACTGAGTAAAGCAAGAATTATGACTTTACGTCATTGGGCACACAAAATGTAAAGGTATGATTTGGGAAAACAACAGAATGGGAGAAGTGGAGATATCTGAAGGCATAAAAATATAAAGTTTTTTATATGCTATTAAAATTAAGTTGGTATTAACATAAACTAGAGTGTTAAAATTATGGTATTAATTTCAGTATGCATGGGAACCATCAAAAATAATTCAAAAGAAATACAAGAAATGACAAAGAATTAGAGCGGCCCATAGTCTGCCCTCCGCGGTCTCTGCATATCCCTTTGTTTCTTCCTTTTTCCCCTGTACTGGAGATTGAACACAGGGTCACTGCAATGAGCTACAGTCCTGGCTCTTTTTAACTTTTTTAAAATTTTGAGTCAAAGTCTTGCCAAATCACCTAGTTGGCCTGGTTCAGTCAGGCCTGTGATCTTCCAGCTTCAACTCTTAGAGCTCTGGGATTAAAGGAATGCACCACAGTGTCTGGATTAACAGTCTTTGAAGGAAAAAAAAAAAACACTGTATTTAACATGTTTTTTTTCTTATGTGATTCCCTAAATTGTACAGTATACTTGCCTAGCATTTACATTGTATTAATTATTAAAAGAAATCTAAGGAGGACTTACGTATATGTTGAGACCTAGATAGATTATATGCACATATATAAAGGCACAGAGATTTAAAGTAAATCAATGGAAAAAATCTGTACTGTGTTAATACTAACTGAAGGAAAGTGGAAACAGTTGTTCTAAGTAAAGGCATGGCCATCCTTGCCCCGAGGGTATGCTGAAAGAGTGACTGAGACTGGGAGTGGTGGAGCGGCCTGTAATCCCAGTGCTTGGGAGGATGAAAACAGGGGGATCACTATGAGTCCTGATCTGTGTAGTGAGACCCTGCACTAAATACAGTAATGCAAAGGAACAGTAAATCAATCTACAATACCAATAAAAGGAAAAACTAGTCATGTGAAAAGATAAATAAAATTAATATTATATTTCTCTAGCTAGATTAAATAAAAATAAAAGGGGGAGGAAGCACAAACTGTTATCTTCATAAAAAGAAAGTATAGACATTAACATACATCCCCTTAGATATCAAGAGAATATAACAAAGGAATTCAATGAACAACTATATACCCATGAATTTGGAAAGACTAATTCCTTGAAAGACACCATCCAACTCACACAAGAAATAGACACCGTAAGTGTATTTTTATGTATTAAGAAAATTGAACTAATAATTCATAGCTTCCCCAAACAGAATACATCAGGTTTGGGATGTGTTCCCTGGTAAATTCTTCCAAATAGTTGAAAAAGAAATTATACCACTTCTAAAATCTTTTTCTAATTTTATTTTATTTTAGTAGAACAATTTCAATAATTAATACATTTTACATTGTTATCTTCCTAGTGGTTATTCATAGTACAAGAAGCAGACAGATTATCCTGTCCAAACACTATTACTACCAATCTTCCTTCTCATAGAATTAAGCAAAAGTAGCTGCATATCTATCCTATTTTGAATATAGAGATACAAAATGTTCATTCCTTTGTATCCCCTGTTTTATTTAGTCCTGTCAGAGATGGGTATTCTATTGGAATTGAAATATTAGAGGTGCTTGAATTCAGCAAAATACTCCAACACAGTCCAGAAGTCCACAATAGTAGTATATTATCCGAAGAAGCTGTTGACTAGAGCCTTTTACAGCTCAGCATATTAATATGGCTTTACTTTATATACCTCATTCTAATACTTTTCTGCTGGATGGTTAAGACCAAGATAAAGCAAGACATATATAATAAGAAATGTAACTTTTGTATCTAATAAGGTCAGTCAAGTCCCCTGAGGATTTATCCTGAAACCCTGTACTGCACTCTGTAGATGCTTTGTCAGTGTGAGCCTTGTGGATGAGTCACAGCCATTGCTTGACGAGTTTGCTCTCTGTGAGAGCCTGAGAGAACGTTTTCTCTCCATGTGACTGTCCTTAGGCACACTATACATCATCGATTGCATTCCTCTGTGGCTCCATAATCTCCTTGATCAGAAAATTTGGGGCACAACTGAGTTCCATGATGTTACAGTACAGGTTCTCCTATGTCCTGAGTCTTCATTGACCTTGAAAGGCTAGGGCCAAAATGTTGGCTGACCTTGCAGCCCTTCATTTTCTCCAATTTTTGATCTGCAAACTTAGGTTATTAACCCTCCAGAAGAGAAGCTGATTATTACCCTGCAACATGTGCAGTTCGGCTAAATATCAAACATCTTAGGCATTACATGGAACAGGTATTTTCCATCAAGTATTGATGTATTGAACTTTTAGTCCTTGCAGAATAGGAGGAAAAAAGACTTAAAAAATAGGAATAAGCACATATTTTTACACAGAAATTTAGAAACCTAACCATATATAACATTGTATAGTCTCCCTAGTATAAGAAATAAAAAGAAAAAAGTAGAAATAGAAAGGTGTAACACAACTAAAAGGAAAGTGAAAGTTGAGGATTGATGAGAAGATGATAAGGAGAAAAGCTGAGAAACAGGACAGGGACAAAGCCATCCATTTGTATGCACAAGATGGGCAAGGCAATGATCCCAAGAGACATCAGCAGGTTTTTTAAAGTATCAGGTAATTGGTAGGATTCTCAACCTGACTATCTCTGTATGCTGATACAGATGAACCAAGTAGCTGCACTGAAATAGCAATGTGTAATAGAAGGGTCATGCTTGGAATGCCTAGCATTCTAGTTTGCTGAATACATACTTCTTGTCATGACATACCAATTATTACCATACTGTCTCGCAAGTGAAAGTTTTTTTTTTTTTTTTTTAAATGGGTAATAAAAAAAAAAAGACACAAAAATGTTACAGGACTGTCCTACTAAAATCTCTTTCAGGGATGGCAAAATAACTCAGTGGATTAAACCATCTGCATGCAGGTGCAGGGGCTGGGAGTTCAATCCCCAGGACTGCCATGCCGGCCCTGACCCCAGGGCATGCTGAGACACTGATTGAGAATGGATGTGGTGGATCTTGCCTGCAGTCCCAGCTCTTGGGAGGCTGAAAACAGGAGAATCATTATGAGTCTGATCTAGTAGTGAGACCCTGAATACCCTGTAGACCCTTCCCTAAAAACACAAAATAAATTAATAAATTAATAAAAATAGGTAAAGAATAAAATAAAATAAAATTTCTTTCAGAAAATAGAAGCAGGCTGGAGAGATAGCTCAGCTACCTAAGCACCTGACAAGCAAGTGCAAGGTCCTGAGTTCAATCCCCATTACCAAGAGAAAAAAAAAAGAAGTGAAAATAGAAGCATTCACGCATTCTTCCTTATTCGTTCTATGAGGCAAGCATTTCCTTAATAACAAATCAAGGCATTACGAGAAAAAATATATACCAATGTATCCCATAATTATGAATATAAAAATTCTTAGCAGAGATTAGCCAAGTGGGGTTTATTTCAGTTATGCAAGGTAGATTCAATGTTCAAAAATTAATTAATGTAACATCGCATTAACATACTAAATAATTATATGATCATATCAAAAAAATGCAGAAAAAGTATTTTACAAAATACAAGAGCTGTTCACGACAAAAAAGAACTGTCAGTAACTAGAACTAGAGATAAGCTTCTTCAACTCTATAAAGGACATTTTACTTAATGGTGACACATTAGAATCTTTCTCAATAGGATAAAAAACAAAGCAACACTAGTTTTCAATATTGTAGTACTAGAAGTTCTAATCTTACCATGTGACTTAGCAATCATTCTCTGTAGTATTTACTTAATGGAGTTCACATTTACATCTGCTCCAAAATCTGCACACAGATTTTTACAGAAGCCTTATATATAGTGGTTAAAACTTGAAATTAACAATGGTGCCCCTCAATAATAAATGAACTATGGTACCTTCAGACACTAGAGGATTATTCATTCCTGAAAATAAATAAGGTATCAGTTCATTAAAAAACATAATATGCACTAAAGTGCATATTACTAAGTGAAACAAAACTAGTATGAAAACTTTACATACAACATGTTTTTGCATGGCATTCTAGAAAAAGCAAAACCATGGAAACAGTAAAAGAATGTCAATGTGTTCCAAGATTTATGCAGAGAGAGTAATAAACAGGCAAAGAAAAGAGCATTTTGGGACAATTATACATACGCAAAAAGATTATTTAAAGAAACAATGGTGGAAAAATTTATCAATTCTTGAGAGGAGTACTGACTTCCACCTTCGTGAAGCTGAAAAGTCCTCATGTTGAGCCAACTCAAAAGAAACTGCACTGACATATATCCTTGAATTATCAAAACTCAAAGACAAGGAATTTCTGAAACAGTAAGAGAAAAGTGATCCATCACAAGGAAAGCAATCTTTAGACAGAGAGATGATATTATCCAAGTGATTAAAAGAAAAATATGTCTAACAATACTCTACCTGGCAGTATTGTCCTTCAGAAGTGGAGAGATCAAGGCTTTCCCAGGCAACCACAGCTGAGGGAGCTCGTTTTGAAATGGAAGGAAAGTAGCTAGTAATCTGAAAATAAATGAAAGCATCAATCCCACTGGTAAATATAAATATGTAGCCAAAGTACAATATAGTGAAAGCCTGATTATATCACGTAAAAGACCTAAATATATAAACAGAAGTTAACAGAACTGAAAGGAGAAATAGCCACACAGGAAGCATAGGAGGTTGCTATGGTGTAGACCTAAAAAGCCCCCTCCCCCCAGTCTCATGTGCTCAGTAGTGGGGCCTGATGCGAAGAGGGAGAATCGCTGAGGGTGTAACCTGGGCAGTATGGTCTTGCCCCAGGCTCCTTCCTTTTCTAACTGCTTCTCATCCTCATGGGATGAACAACCCTCCTCAACTACAGGCTCACACCAAACACTTTTGCCTTAGAGAGAACCAGTGGTGGACTGAACCTGGTGGAACCGTAAGCCAAAACTTAACTTCTTTAGGTTGCAAATGTTGGGTATTTTGTGTCCGTGATGGACAATGATTAACACAGATTTCAGATCTCTTATTTATTCATTTTTATTAGCACATGTTTATAGTACATGAAGTTTACAATTGTTTTGTGAAGCGGGTACATGAACGTAACACAGCTTGTTTCTGTGTTTTAATCCCCTACTCTCCCACCTCTCACTTTCTCTCCTCCTCTAAATCTCCTTCACCCATTTTCACTCTTGTTGGTATTATAAATCTTGCCTCACATTTATGACATACAATATTCATATTTGTCACAGTTATTAAGTTCCTATCCATGAAATATCTTTATTCTGCTTATTTTCCTTTTCTCTCTCCCTCCCCCACCCCAAACTCTAGACCCCTTTCCACTTGCAAGACCTCTAGCCACTTGTCTTCTTCTAGTCACCCTTTATTGTGCTCTTTGTACTGTGTCTTCCTAAATTGAGAGATACTATCTGGTATTTAAGCTTATGGGTCAACTGTATTTCACTCAACATTATATTTTCCAAGTTGTAACCATTGTCATATAGATATCTGTAATTTGTCGTGCTTTGTAGCTCAGTAGTATTCAATAATGTTTAGAGGCCTTATTTTCTTTATGCAGTCAGCTGTTGATGGATATCCAGGCTGCTTCCAGGATTTAGCTACTATTAACTGTGCTGCTATAAACATCAATGTGTATGCATCATCATGATATAATGTCTTCAGCTACTTGAGGAACACACCTAGAAGGATGACAGCTGGGTCATATGGGATTTCTAATCTTAGTTCTTTGAGAAATTTCCATGATTGTCAGTATTCTTATTTTAATGATAGGTCATTTTGACAGGAAATTAATAAAGAAATAGTGAATGTGATCATTCACTATTTAAGTGACCCATCACAAGGAAAGCAATCTTTAGACAGAGGGATGATATTATCCAAGTGATTAAAAGAAAAATGCATCTAACAATACTCTACCTGGCAGTGTTGTCCTTGTCCTTCAGAAGTGGAGAGATCAAGGCTTTCCCAGGCAACTGCAGCTGAGGAAATGGAGCAAATGGATCTAGCAGATATCTATGGAATGTTCCACTAAGAGCAACAGATTATACATTCTTCTCAGGCCTCTACAGAATATTCTCTGTGATGGAAAATATGAGAGTTAGCCACAAACTAAGTCTCATATTTTTAAAGAATATTCAAACTATATCAAGGTATGTTTCTCCAAATCTCATGTTAGAACATTAGAAATCAATAACAACAACAAAAAAAATAAATAACGCATTTATTTTTTGAAACAATTAATGGGACAAAAGTAAATCAAAAATAAAATTTTAAAACAACTTGAAACAGGTAGAAATGGAACCACTACAAACCAAAACGTACAGAATGCAGCAAAGGCTATTCTAAGAGGAAATTTGATAGCAATAAATCTCACATTTAAGGCTCCAGTAATTTACATATAAACCCAAATATTCATGATCATTAAAGAACTTCTCCATGACAACATGAAAAATCCCAGAAGTACAACACAAGGGCAGAATCTTAAAAACTATTAAGAAAAAAAACAAAAAACAAGAAATCATGTATGAAGGTAAATCCATCAGAATTATACCAGTTTTCTCAACACAAAACTTCAAGGCCAGAAGAACATTGAGTACAGAATTTCAAGCACTAACAGAAAACATCTTTCAACCTAGACTGACATATCCTGCAAAGATGTTTCAAAACTAATGAAATAAGATGCTGTTGTGATACAGGAAATTCATGGCCACTCAAAAAAAAAAAAAATGCTTAAGGATATCCTAGAAATAGACAATAAAGCCAACAATGCCAAAAGGCGAACTAGAATCAACAGGTCAGCTAGGATGAGCAGTTGAGTAGAAAGGAAGAAAAGGGAAGCAGCAACAGGAAAATAATGTAGTGACAGGAATAAGCCAATACCTTCCAGTAATAACTCTCATTATGAATAGTTTCCATTGTCAGTACATACACAAATTGACTCTATCAATTATGTAAAAAAGATCCAATGCTATGCTGTATAAGAAACGCAATGTCCTAAAAGAAATTCATAGACTAAATTTTTAAATTTTATTTTTATTTAATTCATTATCATTACTATTAGTACTATTATTTTGTATTTTAGGACAGGGCCTACAGGGTCTCACTATATAAAGTGGACTTCTGGTGGTCTGACTGTGTTCAGCTGCCCAACAGCTGGGATTATAGGTGTGCAGCACCACTCCCAGTTTCAATCGCCATCCCAGTGTGCCATGGGGGTGGGGCATGGAGATCCAACCCAGTCCACTGTGCTCTGTCTAAGCAGGTGCCTTAATCTACTGAGTTATTTGGGTGGTCCCATAGACCAAATTTTAAAGGATGGAAAACAATGTTCCATGCAATAAGAACCAGAAAGTAGCAGCTATGTTACTTTCAAAAAAAGCCAAAATTGATCAGAAAAGGCAAAGGGAATAATTCTATAGGAAGATAATAATTATGAACATATATGCACTGAACACTGGTGCACCCAACTTTGTAGAACAAACACTGGGCACAGAAGACAAAATAAATATAGCCCCATTGCCACAAATAGATCACTAGGCCAAAAGTCAACCATAAAGTATCAGATTTGAACAAAACCTTCAAATGAAAAGACTTAATAGAAATATACAGAGTGTTCCACCCAAAAACAACAGCATACACATTCTTCTTAGCAGCACATGGATTTTTTTCCAAAGTATACTACATACTAGCCAACAAAGCATGCTTAAGTAAATGCAAGAGAATCAAAATTATCCCCCGCTTATTACCCAATCATAGCACCATGAAACTAAAAAGCAAGGCTAAAAGAAACCACAGAAATTATGAACATGCATGGAAATTAACCAACATACTCTTGAATAGTGAACAGGTCACAGAAGAAATTAGAGACTTCATAAAATCAAACAAGAATGCCAGTACATGCTGAACTACTTACAGGATGTGACAAACTTAGTCCTAAGAGGCATGTTTACAGCTGAGAAGGCCCCATCAGAAAAACAGAGCCAGCCCAAATAAATAACCTAATAATACACCTCAAGGTTCTTGAAGAACAAAAGCAACCCAAATCAAAAGCCAGGACAAGGAAGAAAATTTTGAACATCAAAGAAGAAATAAATGATGTACAAAATACAAAAACACCAGTGAATCAGAGTTAGTTCTTTGAAAGGACAAACAAAATTGACAAACCACTCATGCATCTTACCAAAAAAGGTGAGACCCAAAATTTTGCAATCAGTGATGAAAAAGGTGCAGTCACAACAGACAACACTGAAATCCACAAGGTTGTTAACCCCTACCCTAAAGACCTGTACTCCAGTAAGTGGGAGAATTCAAAAGGAATAGATATACTCCTGAATACACAGAATTACTAAAGGTGATCCAAGAAGATACACTAACTAAAATAATCCAACAATAGGCAATGAAATTGAAGCAGTAACAAGAAAAACATTAATTTAGAAAGTTCAGGTTCTGATACATTCACCACTGAATTCTATAAAACTTCGGGGAAAATCTGACCCCAATACTCCTCTAACTCTTTCATGTGACTGAAAGGGAAAGAGTGCTCTTAAAGTTATCCTGGAAGGTAGCTTACCCCAGTTCCCAAACCTGAAGAGAATCCAACCAAAAAAAGAGAATCACAGACAAATGTCTTCAGTGAACATAGGTACAAAAATCCTTAACAAGTTACTGGCAAACATAATGTGACAAATCACCAAAAATGTGTACCTCATGACTATGTAGGACTCATCGGAGGTATGAAAGGTTTGCTGAACCTACAGACATTACTAACTGTAATATATCACATAAACAGAGGCAAGCACAAAAATCACAGGATAATCCACATAGACCTAGAAAAGCCTATGACAAAATTCCGCATTCATTCAAGATAATAAACCTGAAGAAAACAGATGTAAAAGAAACTCATTTCAATTTAATAAAAGACCTTTATTGGCAAACCTGTTGCCAACATCACATTAAGTGGGAAAAAACTGAAAGCTTTCCCTATAAAATCAGAACGAAGAGAAGCATCTCCACTATTACCACTCTTTTTCAATATAGTATTCAAAATATTAGACAGTGAAATTAAGCAAGAGAAAAAAGTAACAGAGGGTATTTTTAGGAAGGAAAAAAAAATCAAATTATTATTATGTGTACATGCAATGATCTACTATATATAAAACTCAAAAAATTCCACCAAAGGTTCATAGAAGTAATATTCAAATTCAGCAATGTAGCTAGATACAAAATTAACACAAAAATTAACATTTCCTGTACATGAATAATGAACTCACTGAGCAAGAAATTAGGAAAGTAATACTGTTCACATTAGCTTCATGAGAAATTAAATACAGTATATTGCTTCTGCCCACCCAAGAACAGGGTATCTTTCCATTTTTTTTTTTATGTCCTGTTCAGTTTCCTTTTTCAGAGTACTGTAGTTTTTACTGTGAATGCTTTTCACTTTCTTGGCTAGGTTAATTCCTAAGTACTGTAGTCAAGATGGCTCGAAGTCCAAAACTCACATGAAGGTTTAACAAAATCACAATCAACATACCAACAGCATTCCTCCTAAAATTAGAGGAAAAATCCTACGCAATTTCTAGGAAATGAGAAGAAACCCAGAATAGCAAAGGCAATCCTGGGTAACAAGGACAAAGCAGGACGTGTCCTCACCCTGGGAATCAAGTTATATTACAGAGCTACTGTGATTAAAAACAACACTACACTGGTGCTAATTAAGACTCATGGATCAATGGGACAGAACAGAGCGTGCAGAAATGATGCCAGACACAATTAGCTAGATGAACTTTGACAAGAGGGTCAAAATTATATGCTGGAGGAAAGATAACTTCTTGAATAAATCATGCTCTTCACACTAAGGGAAAAGTATGCAGACAATTGACTCTAGACCTATATGTCCCATCATGGACTAAACTAAAATCCAAACATAACAATCTAGATGTCAAAATGAAGCAGTTAAGCTGCTGGAAGAAAACATAGGTAAAACTAGTGAACACATAGGTGTTATGTGGTCTTTCTAAACAGAACCCTAGTTGCCCAGGAAATGGCACCGTGAATCTACAAATTGGGATCATTCCAAGTTGAAAAGCTTTACAGCAAAGGAAACAACCAACAGAGTGAAGAGACAACCTATACAATAAGAGTAATTTTGTCAGCTATTCTTGAGAAAGAGGACTAGTATCTTGGATATATAAAGAACTAAAAAAAAACTAGACCTCTCAAAATAAAAGAGCCAATCAAAAATTGGGCAGCTGAAATAAGTAGACATTCCTTACAAGAAGCACCAATGGACAATAAACACATGAAAAAATGTCCAACATCTCTGGCCACTAGCGAAATGCAGAAAAAATGGCTATAATCAAGAAATCAAATAGTAGCCCCAATGTAGCTCAGCAGATTAAAGCACCTGAAAAAAGGCACAGGGGCCAGGGGTTCGATCCCTAGGCCTGCCATGCCAGCCCTGCCCCCAGGGGGGGCACTGAGATTGTGATGAGACTGGGCATGGTGGTGTGTGTCTGTAATCCCAGCTCTTGGGAGGCTGTAAACAAGCAGATAACTATGAGTCCAATCTAGTAGTGAGATCCTGAACACCCTGTACACCCTTCCCAGGGATGCAAGGATGGTTCAATATTCGAAAATCTATAAATGTAATACACTATATTAATAGACCCTTCCCTAAAATACAAAAAAATAAAGAAAGAAATCAAATATAACAAATACTGAAAAAGCTTCTGGGGGAAAGGGACCTGTGTACATCATTAGTGGGAATGTAAACTAGTACAACCACTATGCAAACCAAAATAGGGATTCTTCAAAACACCAAAACTAGAAATTTCATGTGATCCAGCTATTCCTTCTAAGTATCTATCTGAAAGAGTAAAAGACATCATATTCCGGCAATACGTGCATACACGTGTTTAGAGCAGCACAACTCATAACAACTAACTCTTGGAGGAGTTAGCTAACAACGTTAAATATAACATGGCTTCTCCTAGGGAAAAAAAAACAAGATATAAATAAACCTCAAAATAAATACAAATAGTAGTAGAAAGTAGGGAGATAGAGCTTTTGCCAATGTGAAGGGAGCGAAGAGGTGGAGGAGGAGTACAAGAAGAGGCTCAGGAGAGAATTGAGGTGTGCCATGAGCACGCAACCCCATGAGAAATGCGTGGAAGTACGCACTGCAAACACTTAATAATAAAAAAGAAAATTTGGGGAGAAACTGTAAGAAACGGATCTAGATCCATTGAAAGAACCCCCCCACCCACATTTTTTTTTTTTTATACATTGGCCCTAAGAATATTTGTTAGATATGACACCAGAAACATTCTGCTTTGGCATCAAAAGCAAAAATAGACAAATTGGGTAATGCAAAACTAAATGGCTGCTGAATGCCATGGCTCTTAACTTTCCCCTGAGGCCCACACAGCAAAAGCTCAGTACCCGTCCTGCACTGCTGGTGCTGGGGGTGGTCTTGTCACTGGGTTGTGCCCTTAACGAGAACAGCGGAAGTGCCTTCCTCCTTCCTTGTTCTCAGAACCGGAACAAGTGAATACCTTTTTTTGTTCATATATGTAGTACAGAGTCTCACTACGTAGCTTGGACTCTTAGTGATCCTCCTGTTTTCAGCCTCTCCAGCACAGGGATTATAGGCATGCACCACCATGCCTGGCCTCATTCACAGGCTCAGTGCACCCTGGTGGGGGGAGCATTGTGGCATGTAGGACTAGGGATCAAACCCTGGTCCCTGTGCTTGCCAAAGCAGGCATTTAGTCCACTGAGCTATCTCTCCAGCCCTTGAATGAGTTTTGTTCCTCCACTGCTTTTCCACTGACCCAAATGGGGCCAATGCATCCCGGACTGAAAAACTCAAAATTGTGAGCTAAAATAGCTTTCCTCATATTAAATCAGTGATCTCGGGTATTTAATACAGTGACAAAAATCTCATTAACATACAACTAAGGGTGCAATTAAAGAATGAAGAGACAACCTACAGAATTGGAGAAAATACACGTAAACCGTACATTGATAGTTCATTTCCAACATGTATAAAGAACTCAAGTCACTCAATAACAAGAAAGGAAACATCGTTTTAAAATAGGTGAAGGATCTAAATTCATATTTCTCAAAAAAAGAAAAAAGAAACAGGCTGACAGCTAAATGAAAATGTAAACTGTAAATGAAAACACAGGGAAATATCATTTCACACCTGTAAACATGGTTATTACCAAAAGGAGGCAAGATGACATACATTGGCAGGGACACAGGAAAAAAAGGACCCCTACACACTATATGTGGAAGTATAAATTACCACAACTGATTTGGAATGCAGTATAGAGGTTTATCAAAACAAAAAATAAATCCTTTACCTTATGGTCTAGCAATCAGGAGAAAGCTTAAAAACGATGGGTGTGTATTAAGTGATAAATGGATAAACAAAAGTTGATGTGTAATAGAATATTTTTCACCCTTAGAAGAGAAAGAAATCTTGCCATTTGCAATGGCATGCACGGAACTGGAAAAAATAATGCTAAGAGACATAAACCAAACACAGGAAGAAAAGTAGGACATGATCATATTTATGTGTAGACTCTAGAAAATCCCAAGTCATAAAAGTAAAGAGTAGAATTATAGGGGCAGGGGCTAGGAGATAGCTCAGCAGTCTAAGTACCTGTCTGACAAGCACAAGGTCCTGGGTTCGATCCCTGATACAGTATGCCATGCAGGCCCTGGAACATGAATTCCATGCTGGCCACGGAAATCAGGGATGGTGGCTCACCTGTAATTCCAGTGCTGGGGAGGCTGAGACAGGAGGACCACTATGAGTCCGAGCTGTGTAGTGAGACCCTATACCAAATAATTAATTAATTAATTAATTAATTAATTAATGTAAAAAATGACAGGGGCAGGAGTTAGGGGAAATGAAATCATTAATCAAAGAGAGTAAAGTTTCAGTTATGTAGGATAAATAGATTGATGGTGGTAATCATCTCACAATATATACATATATTAAAACATCTCATGCACATCTTAAATACCATAATTTTTGTTTGTCCGTTGTTTCTAAATAAAGCTGAACAAATAAAAGTGAATGAAAACAATTCCAAATTTGATGAAATCAATAAGCTGTAAGTAGTAGTGTAAAAGAATCCTGAACACAAAATAAACAAAGGATATTATGTTGCTTAAGTCTAGAAATAATGAAAAAGAAATTAAAACTCCTGGGGTGAGCACAGTAAATGTAAATAAACATGCAAGAGTAGCTGTAGGTATTAGGAAATAATTGAGGATATAATGGGAAAAGCCAGACGTGGTGATATGCGCCTGTAATCCCTATGCTCTGGGGGGTTAAGGCAGGAGGACCAAAAGTTTGAGCCCAACCTGGACCACTTAGTGAGACCCTGTCTCAAATCTTAAAAGTGCATTTGTGGAGACTGAGTCAATACAAAGGCCCTGGTTTACCCAAGAGCCAGAAAATACAGCAGAAAAAAAACCAGAAAAGAAAGAACTTTCAATCCAGTGTCCTTTTCCCAACGGAAATGCCTTTTCCTTAAAAAATGATAAAGTAAGAGTTTTCAGATGTCCAAGAGTTGGAGGACATCTAGACCTACACCATGAGAAATGTTAACATTGTCCTTGGAGTAGAAGCAAATAATAAAAAGCAGAAGGAAAACTAAATGAGAAAGAAAACAGAAAAGCAGAAAGAAAATTAATGAGACCCAAGTCTAGTTCTTAGAAAAGATTAATGAAGGAAAAATGAGAGTAGACATAAATTTCTAATATCAGGGATGAGTTAAGTGTTTTGCTGTGGATTTCATCGGCAGTATAAGATGAAATTTTCATTAATGATGTTCTCACAAAACACTACATTCCCAGACAGTTTCAGGAGTAAATTTTACCAGTTAAATAAGCATTAGTATCAGATGTACACATATTTTTTCAGAATGTTACATGAGATAGAGTAATTTCCATTTTTTTCTATGAGACCAGGACTACTCTAATACCTAAATCAGAAAAGGAACATTAAGAGAAAAGAACACCACAGACCAATATCTTTAACTTATGTGGAAAAACTTTAAGAAAGCTTTAAGACATATAATCAATAACATATAAAAAGAATAACATAGCATAACCAATAGGATTTCATCCCAGTAGTATGTGCTAGTTATGACATGTGAAAGTTAATGTAATTTACTGTAGTAATAAACTAGAGATGAAAACTTATATAATCATTTCAACAGAGACAGAATAAAAGGTGACAAAAGCCAACATATATATCAGATAAAGACTTTCAGCCAAGTAGGGACAGAAGAGAATTCTCTGAACATGAATAAAGACAGCTACTCAAAAGCTACATCCAACCTCACAGTCAGTGGTGGAGGATGGGACGCTTTGGGGCTAAAATGAGGAATAAGACGGGGGTGTCTGTTCTTCTGAGTTCTACTTAACCATGTGCAGGAGATTTAGCCATGGCAATTGGAAAAGAAAGGACAGGAAGTACAACTCCTCCACCTCAGAGGAAGAAGCGTTAACTGTCTTTGTTTGTGAAGACATGGTGATTGATGTGGAAAAATCTATTGAAATCTACAAAAAATTTGCTAGATTTTTAGTTTGACTGAAATATCCAAGATCAGTATACATGAATATTGTATTTCTGTAGACTCTGGGCCAACCACTGGAAGTTGAAATTAAAATAGTATCAATATTATAAAACAGGAATAAACTTGACAAATAAGGAGCATGTCATAGACTGAAAGCTGTGACACATTGCTGAGATGAATTATAAGAGACTGGAGTAAAGGGCCGCACCATGTTCACCTGCTGGAAGGTGCAGTGCAGTTATGACAATTGTGTCCGAATTGATTCCGTGAAACTCAAAGGCTTGCAGGGTTATTGCTTCGTTTTGGTTGCAGTACTGGGGACTAAATCAAAGATCTTCCCACTGAGCTACATTCTCAGGACTTTCTATTATGCTTCCCCCGCCCCCCCCCCCCAACACACACAATTTTGAGCCAGCATCTAAGTTGCTAAGTTGCCCAGGTTGGGCTCGAACCTTCAGTCCTCCTGCTTCAGCCTCCCACAGCACTGAGTCTGTGTACACCTGCCGCTGCATCCACTTGCTGATTTGGTTCTGTTTTACAGAAACTGACAAATTGATTTAAAACTTGGACAGAAATACAAAAGAACTAGAGTTCCTAAGGCTATTTTGGAAAAACAGTAGCTAAAGGACTGATACTTTCTTCAAGGCTTACTGCAAGGGTACAGTAATCAAGATAGTGTAGTATTAAAACAAAGACAGACAAATCGATGAATAGAAGAACTAAGAAGAAACCCAGACATACATGGACAGATGAATTTTGACAGAGTGCAAAAGCAATTCACCGAAGAAAGATTGTCTTTGCAACAAATGGTTCTGCCACAGTTTCTATATTTGTATTCAGAAATGAACTTGGATCCATACATCGTGTAATGTGCAAGATTAACTCAAAGTGTATTAAAGATTGAAGTGTAAAACCCAAAGCTATCAATTTTTTTTTAGAAGAAAATGTTTGAGACCAGGAGTCAGGCAGATATTTCTTAGAGTATGCCAAAAGTCAGATTCATCTAAGAAAAATAATGCATTATATTCCATCAAAATTGAAACTTGCTCTGCAAAACACACTATTAAGGTAGCTAAAACATGAGTCACAAACTGGGACAACACTACTGCAGATCACTTGTAAGATACATGGATTTTATCCAGGTGTTATGATTTACCCATTCTACTCCTAGAAAAAAAATCAAAGTATACTCCTACATAAGACTGGCACACAAATATTCATAACAGTCTTTTTCTGGGGAATAGCCAGAATCTAGAAACCACCTAAATGTCAGACAGGTAAATGGATAACACACGGTGATCAATCCATGTACAGTGGAATACCACTCTGCAATTGAAAAGAAAGGGAGGGGCTGGGGAGATAGCTCAGTGTTCCAGGTGCCTAGTGGGCAAGTGTAAGACTCTGAATTCAATCCCTGATGCCACTTGCCATGTGGGCCCCATAACCCCAGGCATGCTGTGCTGACCCCGAAACCAGGTATGGCGATGCACACCTGTTGTCAGCAATGGGGAGGCTGAGACAGGAGGAACACTGTGAGTCTGAACTGTGTAGCAAGACCCTGTATCAAATAAATAAATAAATAAATAAATAAATAAATAAATAAATAATCTTTTTTAAAAAAAAGAGTATTGGTACTAATAGCAACATGGATGGATCTCAAGATCAATTCTGCTAAGTAAATAAGACAAATAAGAGAACACTCTGATTCCATTTCCAAATCTTCCAGGAAATGGAAATGAAGGTACTGTGTAGTGAGAGAATCGGGGGCTGCCTAGAGATGGAGAAAGGAAGGATAAGAGGGGCAGGGAGAAGGGAACCCTGAGGGCCACAGGGGGCGTGTTCCCTAACTGTATTCACACGATGGGTCCAGAAGTGGGTGTACTTGTATGTCACAATGTATTGCGTGGTATGCTTCAGGTATGTGTCATTTATTTACGTCAATTAAACCTCAATTGAACTGCTTAAAAAATACTTGTAAGCCAGCTGTGGTGGCATTCCTGTAATCTCTGCGTTCTGGGAGGGTGACTGAAGCAATTTATCATGGTGTTGTCTTAAAGTAACTATCGTTATTCTGTAATTATTTTGCTATGAAGTTTTGTTTTATTGTTTCCCTAGGAAAGTGCTCTTTAACATTTTCTTCATTAATATCTACATATATTAATCAAAATATTTTCAAAAGACAAAACAGAATTTGGAGAGATCTAACCTCTTTGGACAGTCCTGGGTTCAATCCCTTGTCCTGGAAAAAACAAAAAACCTTGCAAGTGAAAAACAAACACAGTAAGTAACTGAGCACTATTTATTTAGTTTTTATTTATTTATATTTTTTGTATTTTAGGGAGGGGTCTCCAGGGTGTTCAGGGTCTCGTACTAGGTCAGACTCATAGTGATCTGCCTGCTTACAGCCTCTCAAGAGCTGGGATTACAGGCACGCCACCTCGCCCAGTCTCAGTTGTCATCTCAGTGCACCCCGGGGGGCAGGCCCAGGGACGGAACACCTCCCACCTCCCCAACCCCTCCTCCAGTGTGCCCCAGCTCCTGCTTGCAGGCTCTGTAATCTGCTATTTGGCTGGCCCTTTCGATCACTATTTGTAAGTAAATTTGTTGTTCGTGAGGCTAATGGCAAACAAACTTGTGCATCCCCTCCGTGTGCTTTGCCTCATCCTCTAGAGTGATTTTGTTTCTCCTCCCCTTGTTTGTTAGGATCCCAGTGTAGACCCCAGACCAGCCTCTCCCCAGCCCAGCTCTCCTCCCACCCTGTGCACCCGCTTGGAGCTCTCTGGTCGCTCTCCTGCGCTGGAGCTCCTGCTGTAACTGCCTCCCTCTCCCAGCCTGTGTGTGGACACCTTCTCCTGCCTCATTCGAGGGTTCCTCATAGCCCTGTTGCTGAGGGTGCTATGGTTCAGCCCTGAGGTCCTTAACTGTGAGATGTCAGTTGGATGTGGTGGGAATCGCCAAGCAGATTAGTAGATCTCGGGGTGCGCCTGCACATGGTTGACAGGCAGGGTGCAAGCCCAGGAGGGAAGACTTTCCCCAGACCTGGGTGGCACCCACCAACAGGCTTAGAGCCTGGGGGGAATGAAAAGGGGAAGAAATGGGTGTCTCACCCTTTCTTTCCCGTGAGTTCTGGTCTTCACCATTGCCTTTAGACCTTGGTCTCCAGTTCCTTCCTGCTCCTAGCAGCCTCTCCAGGTTTGTGACACAGCCTCCCCGGTGACTTTGCAGTGAGCTTCCCGGCCTTCAGACTCGCTCTGCTCCTCGCTCCCCTGGCTCTCCAGGGCACAGAGGGCTACTGTGGATTCTTCTGACTCAGGATGGCTACTATGACCCTTCCGTTCCTGAATCCCCTCCACTATCATATACCTCCTCAGCATGTATAACTGTGCCTCAAACATAAGAGGTGCTCAGATTACTATTAAATAAGTTACCATTTCAGCTCCTGTCTTTTGTTACAGCTCCAGTTTTCTCTCTCTGGACCTAGGATGTACTTCCTTGGGTCACAGAAGTTCCACTGTATCAGCACTGAAAGGAATACCTGAAAGCCCCTCATTTAACAGAAATCAGTGGAAACTGAAAGGCAAGGGCTGGGCTCTAGGGGATACACTGTTAGTTGGGTTCTCCTCAGGAGCAGTGTCAGTAGGAAATATATGTATAATTACGCAAGAGGATTTGTTGGTTAGACAAAAGGGATCAAAGTCAGGGCAACCCACAGTGGCTGTCTGTACTTTGGATAGCTGGAAGATCCGGTATCTGCTTAGTTCAAGAAGATGGAAGCTGTAGAACAAGAGGGACAAAGGATAAAACACTGGTCCAAGCTCGAGGCCTGGAAGTTCCCTGGAAAATTGCTATTGTGAGTCTGCACAGCAAGGCTGAAAACAATAGAGAGCTGGATTCTTATTCCGGAAGACCGGAGCTCCTAAACAGTGACCACACTTCTTTCCCTTTTTTTTTTTTTTTTAACTGACAGAAGACATTTGATTTTATTTCTCTGAAAATGGTGAAAGCATACATCTTACGTTTGAATTAGAAATGCTTTAAAGATCTTGACTTCTAACCCTTCTTT
>PVKA01007649.1:29301-76919 GCA_004027165.1 Ctenomys sociabilis
AAACTGTTTTCATAACGTTTTGGTACTGTACAAGGTGCATACATGAAATTATATTTACAGGTTTTTTTATAGCTGAATTATATCAAAGATTCAATAATTATTTACCTAGTGGATGACCATAGCACTAAAAGCCGACATAATATCCTGTCCAACCACCATTAGTGCAGATCTTGCCTATCATAGAATTATGTAGAAGCACTTTTGACAGGTGTAGACAAAGGAAGGGTTGTAGAAAGAAAAAAATCAGGATGTATGTGTATACAGTACAGTTGGGATAGATAACGCTGTGCTTCCTTCTTTCCCTTTTTATTCCACCCAGACTGCAAACACATTGGTAGATGCCATCCATAATAGGGGTGGGTCTTCCTCTATCAGTGGCTAACCTCCATGTCAATCATCCACAGACACACCCAGAACTCTGCTTTAGTAAAGTGTTTGCTAGGTGTTTATGTCAGTCAGGCTGATAAACCGCGAAGAATGGCCACAGGCATCACGGAGTTAATAGCATCACTGGGCCAGGAACCAGGTCCCGATTCCTGGCCTGGTGTCTTCCACTGTGCCTCATGCCTTCTTCTCTCTGTCTAGCAGAATCTCTCAGTTCCCAGAGTGGGTCTGAGCATGGCTTCAGCCAGCCACTGAAGATGCCGTGACATAGTTAGGGATTGTCCCTTCCCTGAGACTCACTTCTCTGGGCTCCTGCCCTGCAGGGCTCAGCAGCAGGCTCTGGGGACAGAGAGGGAGGAGAGGGACCTTGTCCTGGAGCAAACCACACAAGCAGGGGTGAAAGGCTGAAGAGAAAAGCCATTTCACATGGCAGGAGGCATCACCAAGTAGTGGACGCAGACATCAGATTGAAAGCGAAGGCAGGAAGAGGCAGAGAAGGGGGCAACCAGGCAGGAAACAATGGGGAAGTAGATTAGAAACGGGCAGATTGAAAGGCCCCTTCTCCCACTGTGGTAATCACTATCCTCCTGGGCTGCAGAAGGGCCCTCTGGCTTCCCAGTACCTTCCTGGCCCTTGGCCCTGCCTGTTGTGACACGTTAGAGGAAAGTGGCATAGAGCTGTATGAGTACCCCTGGTGTCCTATAATGATGCAAATAGTTCTTAACGGGAATTCCATGCTAGAGGTTGCTAACCCGGGCTGCACAATACAGTCATCTCGGGAACTTTTAAAAAATCACGTGGAACCGCTCCACCACAGAACAATTACAGCAGAACAACAGGGGAGAGGCCTGGCTATGATATTTTAAGGTTCCCTAGGCAGTTTTAATCAGAGCCAGGGAAGGTTGAGAACCCGGACAATTGACTACCTGAAAAATCAGCATAAAAGGATGTTAGAAATCACAGGAGCCTTTTCTGGCAGAAGGAGGAACTGAGGCAAAGAGAGGCGCAGGTTCTGGGAGCTGTAAGGGCACGCCCCTCCCATGCAGACCTCTCTGGGAGCTCTGAGTCATCCTGAAGTGGAGAGGGGCAGGCATGGAGCTCTGGGTGGGTACAGGGCGTTGAAATGCCAGGGGCTGGCACCAAAGAGAAGCTGCTGGCCTCTGCAGAGCGCTCACCTGGTCCTCCCACGACGAGCTGGAGCAGGGTGGAATTTATCTATTTAAAATTTTATTTATTTTTACGATAGTGGGGATTGAACCTAAGACCTCTGCACTGAGCTTCATCTTCGGACCTTTTAAATTTTCTTTTCTTTTTAAAAAATGTTTAAGTTAGGGTCTTGCTAAATCTGTAAATTTTGCCCAAGGTGGACTCAGTCTTACAATCCTCCTGCCTCAGCCATCTGTGGTGCAGGGATTACAAGCATATAGAGGGTTGGACTTTTTACCTTAGCAGCGTGCTTTCCAGGGGTGCAGGCCGGAAGCCGCTTTGGAGGGGCCGGGCTCGGGGCCTCAGCGCATCAGCGGCCTGGTGCACCACAGTACCCGGGAGGGCGGGAGTTGGGGTGGGGCACGCCTTCCTCTGGGCCACCTAGGGTCCAGAGTGTGGCGGGGAGGCCGGCGTGGAGAGGTGGAGTTTGCCCTTCCCCCTTCGCAGCAGAAGCCCTTTAGCAGTGAGCCCCTCCTGAGGTCTCTGGTTCTGTTCGGAGCCCACCCCAATCTGCTGGTCACAGCGGCCAGAGCAGACTGTGCAGCCCAGGTAAGCGGCAGCTCTTAGCTGGGCTCCAAGGCTCGGTCCTTGCGCCGCGCGCGCCCCCTGCCGGCCGCGGTTGTCTCTGCGCCTTGCGCCCCTGGCTCCCACGCCGCGCCCACCCGCAGGTTCCAGCCAGGTCGCGCGCTGCTGAGCTCAGGGCTGCAGTGTTGGCTGTGGCCAGAGTGGTGGGCACCCTGCAGGGTCTCAGCAAGGTCTGGTAAAGCTGTCGCCATTGCTTTTAGTTATTGTGTGTTTTTATTATCTTTTAAAAACTATTTAATTAGCCAGGCGAGGTGGTGCGTGCTTAGAAACCCAGGAGGCTCAGGCAGAAAGATCATCGTGAGTTAGAGGCCAGCCCAGGCTACTCAGTGAGTTCAGAGCCAGCCTGAGCTGCATAGAGAGACACTTACCCACCAGAAAAATACTTTATTTCCATTCCCCTTTTTGTTGGCACATCATCAATGATGGCATAAAACCGTTTGTTGGTGAACACCATGAGAAATCTGTACGTAGGCACATTGCACCTGCAGAGATTTTGTTTCCCCTCCCTAGGCTCCTCCCAGCTCCATGACGTCTACTTCCGTTTCCGGTCATCTTTTATTTTGCTCTTAAAGTTATTTGTACTTTAAGTTTCTCGTGCAAGAGAAGCCATGCGCTAGTAAACCTCCCGTGCCTATGTACTTCACTTAGCATTCCGGTCTTGAGGTACATTCATCCTTCCTACAGATGGCTCAGATTTGTGTAGGGCGCTCCCTTTGCACCCTAGGCTGGGAAAGCTGTGTCCTCTGGATGTGTTAAATGGTACTTAATACTTATCAGATGTAAAAAGAAATTGGAAATCCAGGTGAATGGTGGCCACTGGCATGGTTACAGGGAACTGTCTTAACCCTGTTTCCTCCCTCTTGCTCTCTTTCTCTCTCTCCCCTTAGTATTGAGAATGGAACCCAGGGCCTTCACACTAGGTTATGTCCCCAGCCCCTTTTACTTTTTGAGACAGCTTCTTGCTAAGTTGATACGTTGCCTGGGCTAGGCTGTAACTTGCAATCCTCCTGCCTCAGCCTCCCAGAGTGCTGGGATGACCAGTGTGCCCCACCATGACCAGCTTCTTGAACTGTTTTTACAGCCCAGGGCAGGAAAAGGTGACCTGTGTCTATCCTGCACTGCAGCCAGCAAAGCAATGTGCTCTGAGCCGACATACCTGAGTCATGCCTTCTGCCATTCAGCACAGCTGTGGTGGCCCTGGAAACACTGACCTCCCCATGCCTGCCCCGATGCTGGCTCAGGAGCTCACAGTTCCTTCCTCAGTATCATTCTAATGCCATGTCGTCCCAGCACTCTTGAAGGCCAAGGCAGGAAGATGGCAAGGTTGAGCCCAGCCTGGGTAACTTGGTAACTTAGCACGACCCCATTTCAAAATAAAGATAAAGATTAAAATAAGGCCAGGGGGCCTTGGCACTTGCCTGCCTCTGAGCTCCCTACAGCAGCCTCCCTGGGCTGAACCCCTCTCTGGTCTGACCTTCATGGAGCATTAGAGCCTCCTTGTCCCCCAAAAATTTATTTTCTGAAAACCCAATCCTCCAATTCATGTCAATGGCATCGGGGTGACTAGGGCTAGTAAAGGTTCTGGGGGCAGAGACCCTGTGACGGCAACAGTGGCTTTTGGCGAGAGGAAAGGAGGCCTGAGCTAGCACCCTGCTCTGTCTCCCCCGAGTTCCTGTCTGCAAGTGCCGACTGCTTGGTCCTGGACCCCCAGCCTCCAGAACTGTGAGCTCAGCGAACCCCTACTTCTCGCAGGTGCCATGGGCTCAGGTGCTGTATTTAAGTGACAGAAAACACACTGGCATGGTGGTGCTCACGCCCGGGCATGTGCAGAGCCCTCAGGAGGGCGTGCACACAGACAGCTGCACCTGCCGAAGGCCGAGTCCCCGGGTCGGCGGGCCCAGGGTGGCGCCAAGGACTGGGCTCTGGGCGTTCTGGTGCTGCGGCTTCTGCACCCGCACTTGGGAAAGCACGACATCCACGGTTAGACCTTGAGCTCCAGCAGCACGCAAGTGAGGGGGGACCTTGCCAGCTCTCCTGAATTTCCACAGCGCTCCTCCTGCAGCCACACTGCACTGCAGTCAAACAGGTCAGTAACGAAGAGCAGCATGAACCACCCCACTTCAAACTCTGAGGGCACACAAAAGGGGTGATCTCCCATAATTCCTTTTCACACAACCCTTCCTTCACTTCCACCAAAACATCAGTGAAGCCCACAGGCTCTGGGATCCCCAACAGACAAGGAATAAACAAACATGTAAGGACGTAAGTGATTAAAGCATATGTGTTCCTCAGCTCCCATTACTGTAATGAAATACTGGAGATAAGCATCTTATAAAGTGGAGAGGTTGTAAGGGATCGCAGTTTTGGAGATTTCACTGCATGATCCTTCGACCCCGTTGTCCTGGGCCTGTGCTGGGCTGCACATCATGGCAGCAGCACAGGTAGAGCAGAGCTGCTCATCCCGAGACGACCTAGAAGCAAAAGGGAGGAAGAGGGAGGAGCTAGTTCCCACGATCCCCTTCCGGGTCAACCACCCATGGCCAGAAGACTTTCTGAGTGACCCCTGAGCAACCCTCATCTCTTAGAGTCTCCACCACATCTCAGCAGTGCCAAGGTGGGGACTCGGCTTCTTACACATGAGCTTCTGGGAACAATTAAGGCCCAGACCATGGCAGCCTTTAAAGGATGTTAAGACTCAGGCTGTGCAAGACCTGGAAGGCTGGCTGTGGAATACAGAGGCTCAGGTGGCATCTCAGGGTTTTAATTCTCAAGGGAGGGGTGCTGATCTGCCTGAAGGTTAGTGCCGGCACTGAGACCCTGGACATACTTCTGAGCATAGTGTCAGAGGCACCAGTATGGAGTTTGACAGACAAATGTGGTAGGCATGAGGCTTCTGTCCTGTTGAAGACTCTAGGCATAGGTCACCCCTTGAGCACAGCAGGCCGCAACCTCTTTAGTACCAAGGATGGCTTTTGTGGAAAGTAAGTTTTCAAGGATGGGAGGCGGAGGGGGTTGGGAGGTGGAGGAAGGGTAGGAGGCAGAGGGGAGATGGGAGGCGGAGGGGAATGGGAGGCGGAGGGGGATGGGAGGCGGAGGGGGGTGATTGAAGTACATTACATTTACTGTGTACTTTATTTCTGCTAATGTTGCATCGTGCACTTTTCTTGTTGTATTGTTATTTTGGATTCTCACGAGGAACATATCAGCCGGCTGATGAGACAGAAGGCGCATCTCAGGCCCTGCTGCAGCGTGCAGGAGGCTGCAGACATGGATGAAACATTGCTCTGAGGCTTGCTGCTCACTTCTCCCTATGTGACCCGCCCAGTACCTAAGGGACCACGGGGACCTCCTGCTTTAGCACATTATTTTGGGTCATCGTTTCAGGGCATGGAGTCCATGCATGACTTGCTGGCTCCAAGTCAGAAATAGTGAGCTGGGAGGGTGATGGCGTGTGGGGACTGTGCCAGGAGAGAGGGCACCCTGGGAGGAAGGGTGTAGGAGGAAGGGCGTGCAGAGGTGGGGGGGAGCATGGTGCCCAACTTCTGCAGCCAGGAAACAAAGAGTGAGGGAAGAGGAAGTGGGGTCCAGAATACCCCCTCCAGGCCGTGCCCTGAGCTAGTCCCTGTTGAATCCATGAATGGCCTAGTCTACTTAGAACAATAGCATTCACTTTCAAAGCAGTAGAGGTTAATACTTAAATACTTAAAAATAAAAAAAAAAAATTGTGTTTTACTCTGTGTGAAACACATAGAAACATTTACTGCAGTAGAACATGACTCAGAATTTTTTTTTATAATTCAAGACAGTGTTTTGATAAAAGGATTGGCTAGGAGATAATTTTTTTAATGACAAAGAATTGTCATTAAAAAAGAGGTGCCTTATAGAACTATTACTAGCTAATTTTTAAAATATAATTTTATGTTACCTTTTACCCTAAAACTTTTGTTTTGTATGAAATCTTGATCTTGCTTCTTTTTTGGGGGGGGGTATTTTAAGGAAGGATCTACAGGGTGTTCAGGGCCTCACTACTGGATTGGACTCCCAGTGATCTGCTTGTTTACAGCCCCCCAAGAACTGGGATTACAGGTGCACACCACCATGCCCAGTCTCAATTGTGGTCTCAGCATGCCCCTGGAGCAGGGCCAGCAGCACAGGCCCCGGGGATCAAACCCCCAGCCCCTGAGCCTTGATCTTGCTAATTGTGAGTTTGCGGAAACCACCAATTTCAGGTACACAAGCTGGCCAAAAGGCTTTCAGTACCCAAGTCAGGAGACAGTCCATGTTCCGAGCATGTCTCTGGAACAAGTCTCGTCATCTTACCAGGCTTCTCAGCCACGCGCTTTCATTTCTGTATCCACAGCAATGGCGCACAGGGAGACAACTGCTTTCCTCTCTCTGAGCTCTGTTACTTGCCCTGAAAATCTGCAGAGTCGGCCAAGACGTTCCCCAGGGTTCTCACAATCGGTGCGATCTGGGATTCTCGGATGGGGGTTCCTTACAGGACGGCCAATAGCTTTAGCCGCTGGGCCAGAAAGCAACCTAGTGCCTTGCCATTGTCGTCTTAAAAACAGTAATAACACTTTTTCTCTGTGTGTCATGTGGAAATGTTGTGAGATGCTGATTCCAATTAACTTTTATAAACTGAAATCGTAATGGGCCTGACAACACAGAGGCCTTAAAATAGCAGTTCCTAGCTCCTTTTAAAGTTCATAACTTTTTGATAATTTGATATTCTGCGAGTTTGAGGAAAGCAGTGAACTTTCTTCTCCTAAATTGGATGCACATGTAGTTTTATTTTGGCCTAAAGCTTCCTATTTTCTTTGGTAATACACCCAAGTATTTTCACTGCCAAGAAATTATAATTTTGGGCTGCTTTACATCTCTTTCTCATAGAGGAGATGATAAAGATTCACTGCTTCAAAGAAAGAATGGATACAGGCCGAAACAGGGGTTTTTGCTTGAATCCCTGTTTCAAATCGTGCTTTTCAGAGCCAATAGGAAGCCCATCATTGTAGGTTTGGTTGACAGAGTGAAACACCCCTAAATTTCAGGAACTTTTCTGAAGGAAAAAGGAAGGCCAAAGTGGGACAGGCTGAACACAGGCTCTTCCTGCGGCTGCGCAGTGGTGCCTGGCTGGGGAGGGCCCTGATACCAGGGAGGTCCTGCCCTGTCAGGAAGGAGCATCCTCTCCCCACTTCGTTTTATGGAGCTGTGCGAGAGAGCTTTGCAGAGGGAAGGATCGATAAAAGGCACAAAAGCGGAAGTGGAAGCCAACAGAAGCAGAGCTTTGGAGTCTGAATTGAGACTTCTCAGAGGACTCTAGGTACCAACACACGGCCCTCAGAGTCCTGGAGGCACAGTGGCCCAGCCTAGTGAGGTAGATGGGACTGAGAGGGCCCCTATGGATGGGTCGGGGTCTACAAGAAGCCCGGAAGTTTCTGCAGGTAACAGTGTAGGAGGGCTGGAACCCATAAACAACCAAGGGTGCAGAAGGGACCCTCAGATGAGACAAGGGGGCCACCAGGTGTGCGGTGCTGGGTTTCCGATGTCTCTGGTTGCCAGAAGTGGATGTTGGCACAACTCACAGTCACGCTCAGGTCATCCGTGGGTGCAGGACGAGTGATGCTCTTAACAGTGGCCCCCAGGATGACAGGTCAACCAGAGCTGCCGCCACCACTAGGAGAGTGCACAACGGCTTCTCAGAAACTATTTCTTGAAGAGAAAGACACATGGCTACACGTCCCCCCGTCAACATCTTCCCCCTTACTTTGAATGTGCTTAGTTCATTTTTCTTGCTGCTCTCTGAAGCATTTCTGGAAATGCTTTCAGTGTCTTTCCAAGAAGTGATAAGATATAAAGTGAATACTGCTGCCGGATGCAATCTAATTGAGAGATGGGCTCGTAAAAGCGTGAGCGTATCCTGTCCACCCTCTTCACCATATGTGGTACTGTGTGACTTTTGGCTCTATCCTAAAGTCAATGACTTTGAAAGGTCAACATTTCGAATCATTGCAGGACATGAGGCAGCTGAGGCAGCACCCTTAAGAGGCTCATGAAGGAAGACCTTCAGAACTGCTCCAGAAGTACAAGTGCAATGGCATAAGTACCCTCCAAGGGAGGAGGAGGCTTCCGGGGGGAGATTAATGCCACTCTGTCCCTTCCTGGAATAAATTTTAAACTTCAACATTTGTAGAAGTTTTTGATCCCATTGTGGCTATGGGTATGTTTGAAAATATAAGTGAGAAATTCGAACTTTGAACTAATTGGATTGACTTGAAAGATTCCTTTTGAATAAAAAGAGACAATGTGCTTGGTGTTTGTTTGCTTGTTTGTTGTTTTAGTAGCAGGAATCAAGCTCAGGACCTTGTGCTTGCCAGGCAGGGGCTGTGCCACTGCACTATCCCTGTCCCTGTCCCTGTGAACTGTGAGTTCACTTTCTCCTGCCCATCTGATGTCAAGCTTTGAGCCCCAGAGCAAGAAGTGGACCCACAGGGTTGGTGATGGGCCTCCCTGACCCCTGAGCCCTACATGTCAGGTCCGTTTTGGTTCCTAAGCTCCAGCTCATTCCTGGACCCACGGGGTCACATCGTCCTAGGAGAAGCCTTCCAAAGATCTCAGGCAAATAGGGGGAAGTTGAAAACAAGCTTTGGTGGCTCAAATTTCCTGCCAGCCAAAGGCTCCCACGTGAAATCCAGTCAGATTTCACTCCTACAATGTCACACATGATGGGTGGTACATGCCTGAAGTCCCACTTACTCAGGAAGCTGCAGCAGGAAAATTCTTCAATCCGTGAGTTCAAGACCAACCTGGGTAACATAGTGAGGCCCTATCTTAAAAGATAAAGCAGAGAGACAAGACATAAGGGATACCCTCTGTTACTTCAGGAACGGTCAAGTCTCTGTAAGTAATCAGACACTAGGTCCTCCTCTTAAGAAAGGCACTAACCCATTCACAACAGCCCTGCTCCCAGGACCGCCACATTCCACATTAGACCCCATCAATTTAAGCTTTAGAGGGGAAAAAATGAAGCCATAACAGCTGCGAATCTTTAGAATTTTCACTTCTGATTGACAGGCAAGCCTGGGAGCCATGAAACTACAAGCTGCTGACTATGGCTGACAGCTGTTAAGTAAGATTGTTCAGGTATCCCAGGAAAGAAGACGGTGCCAGCCTGAGGGCCTCCATTTCAAGATGGCAGCTTCTGTGTATGGTCTCTGGAGGAGACCGAAGATGAGATTGAGCCAGAGTCAGCTCAGACATCTGACCACCCTCATTCCACCCAGAATCCCATGAGGACAGTCAGTGAGGGTCTGTGAATAACATCTTGTTCCAGAGCAGCCTGAAGCTGTGTTCCTGGTCTTGCATCACGGGCCTGAGTTGTGGGAAGGAGGAGCGAGTGGGAGCTGGGCACTAGTGGAACATCCACTGTGGTGGACAAGGAGCAGGAGACAGTAACATATTCTGCTCTTCCCGCAGCACTCTGGGGGCCCAGAGTGGACTAAAGACATAAAGGAAGGGACATCAAAAGAGATACGTGCAAGAGAAACTTCACCAGGAGTGGTGTGCAGTGGTGTACACATGCCATCCCAGCACTCTGGGAGGCTGAGGCAGGAGGATCAGAACTTTGAACTCAGACTGGGGCAACCTAGTGATTTAACAAGACCTTGTCTCAAAAGAAAAAAGAAGGAAGAAAGAAATACAAAAAGTCAAGGGATTCAAAGTACAAAGGTCCTGGGTTCAATACCCAGTGCTGGAAAATAAAAAAAAAAAAAGCCCCACAGTAAAACAGGCAAGAGCAACTTCATTAAGAGACTCTCACAATGTGGAGTGAGCCTGAATTTTTGTTTTAAATGTATTTAGTACAGGGTCTCACTACACAGATCAGACTCATAATGATTCTCCTATTTTCAGACTCCCAAGTGCTGGGATTATAGGTGCACACACCACACCCAGTCTCAATAAACAGCTCAGCACACCCTGGGGTTGGTGCCGGCACAGCACATAGGGGGACTGAATCCCGGTCCCTGCATAAGCAGTCACTTTAATCTGCTGAGCTATCTAGCCATCCCTTGTGAGTCTGAATTTAACCTCACTGAAGCCAGACTGTTTTTGAACTTCTGATCCTCCTGCCTCAGCCTCTCAGAGTGCTAGCACATGGTTTTTATTATGGAAATTATGTCCTGGAATGTATAAAACTAATTCAAGAGATAAGTAACAATGAAGTTCATTTAATATGGTTGAATTAGTAAAATGAGCACTTAGGTACAAACTTAAGGCTAAAATGTCAGGGATAGTCATTAAAACAGCATAGGAAAGTGGCCACAAATATTCAACCATATTCCTGAGAGGCTACCCAGACAAACCTCATTTCAACTAACTGAAGAACTAACGAGCTATTTCAATTAAAAGTCACAAGCTTATTTTGAAAGTGTTAAGATCTGAAGTATAGGGCTGGCCAGATACCTCAGTGGATTAAAGTGCCACTGCAGTGGCCAGGGCTCAATCCCTGGCAGCCCCGCCCCTAAGCACGCTAAGACAATTGAGACTGGGTGTGGTGGCACGGTCCTGCAATCCCAGCGCTTGGGAGGCTGAAAAACAGGAGAATCACTGCAAATCCAATCTACATAGTGAGACCCTGTAGGCCTTGTACTAAATAAAAAATTTTTAAAAAATGAAGTACTCTAGATGAACTATTTAAAAAACAACAGAAAAAGTCATGGCTTCTATCATACTGTAGCTCTACCTGGGAGGTGATTTTGCCCTCGCAGGTTCTGTAACTATAGCGGGAGACATGTTTGTCATTAAGCTAAGACGGGAGTTCTGTGTAATCCAGGGGATACAGGTCAAAGACTCTGTGAAACACAGAACATACAGGAAAATTCTCTTCGCAACCAAGAACGATGTGATTCCAAATATCAATAATGTTGAGGCTAAAATATATAATATAGCGCCTTGCTGCTACGTTGTGCCCCTACCATGCGCTCGTGGACACGCTGTTTGCCCAATAGCAGGAAGCGAACAAGGAGGCAGAGTGGCTGAGTGTTTCCTGGAAAGCAAGAGAAATGGCTTTAGTGTCCAAAATGCCTCCAGTGGAGTCCCCCCCAATTCTGGGATTGAACTCAGGCCCTTGCGCTTGCCAGGGAAGCGCTTATTCCACTGAGCCAACCTCCTGGCCCCTTCCCTCCCAATTCTGACCTGTTCCAGTCTAAGATACTCATCTCTCAGAGCTGTTGTAAGGGATATTAAATAAAAAATGTTTCTAAAGAACTTGAAATATGTGATGCGCAATCCCAGCACTTTGGGAGGCTGAGGCAGACAGATCACACATTTGGCAAAATAGCAATTTAGCAAGATCCCCTCTTGAAATAAAATAGATACATAAAAGGCTAGGCACGTAGCTCAGTGTGAAGGCCCTGGGTGCATACCCCAGTATTCAAATAAATGAATACACATTTTTAAACTTTAAAAACAACTTGGCATAGAGACTGGGACTTCGTTAAATCATAATGAACAATAAATGACAATAAAATAGACTAAATTTCTTCTAATATGGAATGCAATATTTTATAGAAACTAGATTTCTTACAAAACTAGCAACTTGACGTCCCTGGCCCCATCTTCCAGATATGACGCAGTCCTGTCACAAAGCTGGTCTGTTCTAGGGCCACGCCCACCACCTCTGAGATTTAGACAGTGTTTCTCCCTGGGCGCACCATTCCCACTAGAACCCGCTCTGTACCTGGAAGCTCCCTGCTACTCCTACGTGCGACAGTGGTAACATCTACCCCAATCCCCAGCTCACAGATTTTCATTGGAGCGAGAACCCTATTGTGAACTGCGCAGGCGCGGAATGGGAGTTGTCCGCTCCTTTTGAGAATCTAACGTAACAATTACTGAAATAGGGGGCACAATGTAATACTAATAGAAACAAAGTGCACTCTGAATCCAACGTACTCGAGTTGTCCAGAGGCCATCCCATCACCCCGTTGTCCATGAAAAATAAATATATCTTCCACCAAGTCGATCCCCAGTACCGAAAAGTTTAAGGATCCCCCCCTCTAAGGGCCCTTTTGTCTTGCTGCAGAAATGCACCCCCTCTCTGCAACTGGTCACAGGGACAAGTCGTCAAGTAAGTGCTGGAAGAAAAGAGAGGGAAAGCCAGTAAGCAGCCTGTCCAGATTTATCCGGGCTGACACTTACCTGGTGGCCTCACTGTCCCCAAAGTCTAGGACTCTGGCTGCTTCTAGCAGGAGCCTTTGCGGTGTCATACCGACGCTAGCCACCAGATGGCGCCATCGCAGTGTTTGTGCCTAGAATCTTGGTGCAGAAAAGAAGGATCCTATCCCCAGGGCAGGATATTTGATGGGAGATTTCTTTTAGACATTTTATTGGTTGGTCCCTGGAGTTCTCTATGTTGGAGGGGTGTCGGAGGGTCTCGAAAGTCATTTTCTAAGTTTCAGAGTTTCATTCAAGCTCTTTTCCCTACCCGAGCCGCAAGGGTTTGGGGTTCCCAGGCCACCCCTGCTGCCATGAGGTGCGCAGTCCGAGCCGTGCCTTGCTTGAGGATGTATATGTTCCCACAAAGTTGCCTGAGCAGGGCTCACATCACATTCTTCTGCCTCAGGCTCCCAGAGTGCTGGGATTACAGGACTGGGTTCAATTTCATACCTTTTCTCTGCCTCCGTTCCCACCTCCCATCATTTCTGTTTCCTGTGTGTCTTGATCAACTCCAGGGGCTTGAGTCTCTGCCCCACAGACTTTGTGTTGCATAGGCAGGTAGTTAAGGCAAAGGGTTGAGCCCTCAGGGACTCAGAGACTTGTCGGGCTGTCTGGGCTCCAGCCTTCTGATCCAGCGCCTGGGTGGGGTCTTCCTGAAGCTTCAGGCAGGCCTGGGACCTGGGGCCACAGCAGGCCCTTGGGGCGCATCTGTGGCAGAGGAGAGGGTGCTAATTCTCGAACCTTTCTCCAGCTCTGTGTTTTTCAGGCCCTCAAAGGTCTCTGGTCTCTTTTTGAAGGATTGATAGTTTTCTCTCTCGCGTGCGCTTGCTTGCTCGCTCGCTCTCCCTGTCGCCCCCACCCTTGCTCTCTCTCTTTCTCTCTCACTCTCCCTCTCTCTCTCCTTCCCTCTCAATCTGTGTGTCTAAGGCTAGTGATGTAATTCAAAGGTCTTGGGTTGTATCCATTACTGAAACCATTTTTTAAAAACAATAAAAGGTGTAATGCCAAGCCAGCTGCCCCAGTGGGTGATGAGTTTAATCCAATGAGAAAATGCAAGAAATGGCATAGATGGCTTAACTCAGAGTTTTTTCCATGTGAATAGTAGGCTTGAGCTGGTGGCTCTCCTGCCTTAGCCTCCAGAGTGCTGGAAAGACTGGGGTGTGTCACCTTGCCCTGCTTGGGTGGTGACATTTAGAAGTCAGCCTGAGTATGGGCTGAGGCTCTAGTGCCTACCTGCGGGGCCCTGGTTGGGACAGTCATACCACATTCCTAGGCTCCTGGAGGAGGGCCCTGGCATTTCTATCAGAGAAAGAAGAGTCTGTGGAGACAGATCTGAGGGGGAACCAGAGAAGTGTGTCGACATAGCTCATCCCAGGTGATGCAGGCAATCATCTTTGGTCCGGGGGTGGCAAATGGACTTCAGAGCCGAGACAGCTGGGTGCAGCAAGCACGGAGCAGAATCAGCCACCAGGACATACTGTAGAAGAGCAGCTTCCTACGGGGCACAGCTGAGCCACCCAGGGGCTGTCCAGGAACGAGGTGGCCTCCCAGGCCCCCTTCTGGCCTGCTCGCCCCTCGTCCCCACCCGGAGACCCAGTGTCAGGAAGCCAGCACTGAGAGAGCTGTGGTCAGGCTGTCTGAGCTGAGAGGCTAGTGTGGGTGTGAAGGCTGGGAAGAGGCACTGCCTAGGGAGGTGCCTGCCATCTAAGGTCCCTCGTAGCCTTCATTCCTTCCATCCTGCATCTCCATGGCGTGGCTACCAGTGGCTGCGCCTGCTGTCCACCTCCAGTTCCCACAGACTTGCACTCTCTCGGAGGTTTCGCTAAGATCTGGCGGAGAAACCTCTCTACACAGCCCCTAGCCAGGTCCCCGCACTCCAGAGGGCTCCATGTGTGGAATTCAGGGAGTCTGTAGCCCTCGATGGGGGGAAAAATGACTTCTTTTGTTTCTTTTTATCCGCGGTGAAATTTAACATGTGTTTCCCTTACAAAAATCCCAGCAATCCTTCAATCACTGCAGGTAAAAAGCACCTTATCTCTGGCACCAACAGAAATCACCAATATTTTAAAGTCAAATCAGAGTTGTCGCAGACGCCACGTACCAGGATGTATGTACTCCGACAGCTTTGCAATGATAATGATTACACCTGCCGCTTACTTGGGGTATTAACTAAAAAGTGCTCATCGTTCTACAGCGTCACTTTGTGTCCTTCTAAATGATCTTAGGTATCTACTATATGCATTTCCCAAATGTTTTCGCTGGAAGGGGTCTGCAGGCTTCAACAGACTGTGCATGGTGGCGTGGCAAGAGCGGGGGGCGCCCATCAGCCCCGAGGCCGCTCTGGTCTCCATCCAGAGGATCTGGAAGTCTCAGGGTATCTGGGGCCACAGTCCGAGTTGTCTCCTTCAACTCATTTCAGGGGAAGCGGAGGAAGCCAGAGCCGGTCACCAGCAGGGGGCGCCTGCGCCCCGCCCTAAGCGGCCTGCGGCACCTGCGGGCCTCGCTCAGCTCCAGCAGAGGTCTAAGAGCACTGCGCCCGGCCGCTCCCTGCACAGGCGTCCAGGCCCCGGCACCAGTTCTCCCCAGGGCCGAGAAGGGCATCTGGAGAGCCGCCCGGTCCCGCGTGGGCGACAGGGCTCTCGGCAGGCGGCTGGAGACGGTTGAGCCCGTGGAGGGAAAGGGCCTCCAGCGCCCGCCAGGGGGCGCCAGGGAGCTGGAGCCCCGCTTCGCTTGCCTGGCTCCCTGCGCACCTCGCTTCTCTTTGATTGCTTTCTGTCACTGTTCTTTTCTTTTTCCTCATCATCTGGGCAGAGGGGTCATAGAGAGCCTCGAAAGTCCTACGCACGCACTGCGCGCCTTCACACCACTCCCTCTCCGGGCAGCCTCCCCCTACCAGGGTGCAGCTGCTCACAGCCTGGAGAGCGGGGCGTCAAAATAAGCGGACAGGTGCTGGCGTCTTACTCAGCGCTCTCCACCCACCGCGGGACAGCCGTGGACAGTCGGTGACCCTGGCGAGGCCTCAGTGGCCTTGTTTAATCTTGCCTCAGCAAATTGGATTGAATACTGCACTAAATGCACCTATGCAGATACCTTCTAAGGATAAAATATGTGCGTACCTTCTGGAAAACTCCTACCTGTGGATGTCCACGCCCCTGCCAAGGCCCTCCCCTAGAGTGTGGGAGGGACCCCGGGCTGGATTCCAGCAAAGATAAGGGAGGATGGAGAAGGCACGAAGGTCTGGTTTTAAAGCACGAGTGGCAGGTAAGGTGCACGGCCATGAGTCCCCCTCCAGATGCATGCTAGCTGTGCTGAGCGCTCTTGCTCTGTAGTTCTTGCTCCTTTCGGAGGCAGTTCCTGGAGTCCTTTTTCCTGGGCACTTTTATGAGGTGAAATCTGACAAGATGCTGAATGGTTCTGCTGAGCACTGTGCCACGGAAAGGCAGGCTCGGGAGAGCGTGTGGGCGCGTCCTCATCACCTCATTCCGGATTTGTCACTGTGTGGCTTCAGGCCCTTTCCCAAAGTCAAAGTGACCATGAAAGGGAAACCTTTGGGCTGGATTCAGGATATTGAGGCAATCAGGGCGGTGCAACTAAAGGCTTCTGTGAAAGAAGACTTCCAGAGCTGCTTCAGAAAGTGATAAGAATGCAGGGATGAGGGCATCTGAGGCAAGGTGGAGGACTTCAAGGGGGATTCATTGCCGCATGTTTTTTAGTGCAGCACATTTTTGTTGTTTGGTTCCTTTACTTTTTTCTTTTTTTGCAGGACCAGGGGTTGAACTTAGGGCCCTACACTTGCCAAGCACGCACTCATTCTACTGAGCTATCTCCCCAGCCCTACATCTTTGTAATTAAAGTACAGCTATATATGTATTTTTTTTTATCACACCACTAGAATTAGGCAAAAGTGATGTATTTCTCTTCTGGGATCAGGCTGCACATGACTGATTTTCATCTTGCATTCACCCCCCACCCCCCAGCTACAGTATTGAAGATACAGTGTTGTGTGCTGCCCTATGAAAAGGGTCACACGGCAGAGCATCGAAGCTCCTGGTTTCTGGGCAGCAGCCAGCAGAAAACAGGGGCCCGCAAGCCAGTTGAATCATCCTAATGACCCAGGGGGTCTTCTGCCATTTGAACTTTGAAACAACTCTAGCTCTAGCCAGTATGTTTTTTTCTTCACTTAACAGTTGTGTTAAACTATAATTTATATACCATAAAATTGATCCAAAATGTTCAATTTACTCCAGTGATTATCAGGAGACTCAGAGCTGTAGCAGTCAGTTCAACCTAGGTTTGACATACATTCCTCAGCACTCTTCCCCAAGCTCCAGACTCGTTAGCAATTGTTTCCTTCCTCTTTTTGCCATGGCCCTTTGTAGCATGTATCTTAACTGCAGCCAAAAGAGCCCTTAAACCAGGGAGCCAAGACTGCCTTATGAACTGACCTCCAGATATTATGGGATGAATGGTAACATGAGCACAGTTGTTTTAAGTCACTGCATTGCAGGATAATTAGTCACTCACCATAGATAACTAACACACTATATAGAAGATCTTATATCAGCTAGCACAGGGAAACGTGCAGCAACAAACATCCCCCAAGCACACTTTTGGAAACAGTCCTGGTCTGGTAGATATGTGAATGAGGACTGAGATGCCTTCTGCTGTCTCTGTATCTAGTCCAGAAGGGAGAGGATGGAGGTGAACTCATTCCCACAAAGCCCGGCCCCCAGCAAGGCCTCTCCTTGTCTGCTCCCATTCTCTTGGGAGCTTGAGGTAACGTGGCCCCACCCACTTTCAAGAGAGAAGAGGAGTTTTAGTTATAATGGCTGTGAGTTTAGAAGAGCAGAGATGGGAAGTACAGACCAGCCTAACACACTTGGTGGACCTGGCCAGGCCTGGCTCTGAGATCTCTCAGGTACTTCTGGCACCGAGCTACCAGAGACTTTCAGGTGGACAAATTCTTGTCCTTTTCATCCATCATGGTCGTGTGTCTTGGCTCTTCTTGATCAAGCCCGAGTTCTTTCTCTCATAACTTTTTGTTGGGGCTGTACATTCTGCAGGGTAAGACCCAGGATTTCTACTTTGAGCTACAACCCCAGACCTTATTCATTCTTGAAACAGGGTCTCACTGATAAGCCCAGGCTGTGCTCAAACTTGCAAACCTCCTGCCTCAGCCTCCCATGCCTGGCATTTTTAGAACACAGTATGTTTCAAATCAGCAGGAGCTCTGTGTCTAGATCAGTGATGATTAGGTTAGATGGCATATAGCAAGTGCCATAAATAATGGTGACATAAACAGAAGGTTTATTTTTCATGTTCTTTTAATCTATGTAAGGTAGAAAAGGCAGTGTTAGTGTGGGAACTTCATCCAGAGCCCAAGGTCCCTCTATATTTCTTCTGCACCTCATCACTGCACAGTGGTTACTGTAGCTCTAGACATTTATGTCCATGATCCAAGAACAAGAAGGATAATACAAGTGTCTACCTTTCAGTTCTACTGACTCCACCTTAAAGATGCTTCTGCTGTACACCCCTCAGCAATTTTTCACTTGCTTCTTATTGGCCAACCCTACCTGCAAAGGACTCTGGGAGATGTAGTCTCTTACCTGGACACATTGTTAAGGCTAGTAATAGAGCTTTCCTAACCAAAAGAAAAAGGAGGGCACTGGGTAGGCAGCCAATAGCTTCTGACATATCTTCTTCCTCCTCAAGGGAGCAGAAAGATGGATTTCTGCAGGTCCAAATCCCAATCGGCTTTTCTATAATAGCCATTAATGGTATTGACTGAGCTGTCTGTACCACTGCACTTTTATGGCTGGGCTGAGAAGGATGCCTGAGGCCACTGGCTCCTCTGTTATATCTGAGAATTGGCTAGCACACTATCGCAGCGGTGGTCACTGTCAGACGGATGGATGGCCACATCCCAGCCCAGCAAGCAGAATCAGCTGGAGCTGGCTGAACAGACTGCACAAGGCAGCACTCCTGAGTGCTTTTCCTTTCATTAGTTACAGGCTTTATTTTAGGACAGTTTTAGATATGTAGGAAAACTGTGCAGTGTTCTTATAACACAGCTGCAGAACACGTGGTTTTCTCTATTGCTAAAATCCTGCATGAGCTTGACCCCTTGTCATAATTAAGTGAACCACTATTGATATAATCTTGTTAATTAAGCCCATAGTTTATTCAGATTTCTTAGGTTCTTTTTGACCTCATGTCCCCTTTGCTGTTCCAGAGTCCTTCTAGGGAACCATGTTACATATATCTTCATGCCTCTTTAGGTTCCTCTTGGTTGAGATGCAACATATTCTCAGAATTTTTTTTAATGAACTTGACATTTCTCAAGGCCACAGGTTGGATACTCATATCATAATTGATATGATTTTACTCTTCTGGAGTCTTTCTGGTATTTTAATCATGATCAGAGTACAGATTTATTTTTTTAGGACAATCACAAAAGGAAAGTTCCAGTGTCACACTATGTCATACCATATCGTATATCATGGATTCACATTATCAGTGTGATTTATGACTTGATAATAATCTTGATCATCTAGCTAAAATGGTACTTGTAGGATTTCTTTCTTTTTCTTTTTTTAGAGATGCATTTGATACAGGTTCTCACTACACAGCTCTGACTTGTAGTGATCCTCCTGGTTTCAGCCTCCCCAACACTGGGATTACAAGTGTGTACCACAGTACACAGTTTCAGTGGCTGGCTCAGTGTGCCCAGGAGTTAGGGCCAGTACTGCACATGGTGCTGGAGTTGAATCCCCAGTCCCTTCAATTGCCTAAGCATGTGCTTAGTCCACTGAGCTATCTCAATGGCCCAGGATTTCTTTATTGTAAAGCAATGTGGCCCTTTCCATAATTTACACTTTGATTTTGGGGGTGTGATTTTGGTTTAAGACAAAGTCTTGATATGTAGTCTAGGCTGGACTTCAACTCATGGCAACCCTTCTGTCTCACTCAGTATCCCAAGTGCTATCATAGGAGTGTGCCAACATACCCTTTTTCTAAACTGAAAACTTTGGAAGGAAGTTACTATGCGCAACCTATCCTTGAAGAATGGAGGAGATTCTATGTAATTGATATGTAATTCTCCAATATGTAGGATTTACATATGAAGAAAATTTAAAACTAGAACCATGATAGTCAGCTTTCTATTACTGCAACAAGCATATCTGGAGGATGAATTTTAAGTGGAAATAAATAAAAAAATCATAAGGAGGAGAGAGTTCATAGATCTAGGGAAAACATTCCTAAAATTCATCTGGATTCAGAAGAGGTCCAGAATAACAAAAGCAATCCTGGGTAACAGAGGAAAGGCAAGAGACATCGCAATCCCTGACTTGAAATTATACTAAAAAAACTACTTTGACAAAATCAGCATACTACTGGCAAAAAAAGACTTAAAGATCAATAGAACAGTTTAGAAGATGCAGACAGAACTACAAACACACTCAGCCACCTTATCTCTGACAAGGGTCCAGTGAATCCTGGAAGATAGGCTCTTTAATAAGTGGTGCTGGAAAAACTGGCTTTCCACATGCTGAAGGCTAAAATTAGGCCCACGTCTATCACCATGCCTTAAACTACAGTCAAAATGGATCAGAGACTTAAATATTAAAACAGAAACACCAAATTGTCTGGCAGAAAAAGTAGGTAGAAATCTTGATGACACAGGGTAGGCAGAGAGTTTATGAACAAAAACCAAACTGCAAGGAAAATACTTCAAAGAATCAACAACTGGAACCTCATCTTTTTGAAAAGATTGTATATGTGAAAAGAAAGCACCAGATTACAGTGCCTGCAATCAGGCACACGTGCTGGGGGTTAGATCCCTGGGCCTGCCATACCCGCCTCAACCACCAGAGCATGCTGAGATAGCAATTAAGACTGGGCATGGTGGTGTGGGCCTGTAATCCCGCCTCTTGGGAGGCTGTAGAACATGTGGGTCACTGTGAGTCCGATCTCGTAGTGAGACCCTGAACACTCCGTAGACCCTTCCCTAAAAATAAGGAAAAAAAAAAAAAAAAAAAAAAAAAAAAAAAAAAAAAAAAAAAAAAAAAAAAAAAAAAAAAAAAGAAAAAAAAGAAAAGAAAAAGAAGAGAAAAGAAATCACCAACAGAGTAAAAAGAAAACTGATGAATTGGGAAAAATTATAGCTAGGTGTCCCTTTGGCAAAGGCCTTCTAACTAGAACATATAAAAATTTTATAAAAAACAGGACCCAAAATTCAAAGACCCAATCCAAAAACAGGTATCTGAAGCGAATCTGAGGTATCTTTATACTTCTCAGTTAAAGAAATACAAATCCCAAATAATTATATACAGAAATGCTTAAAATCATTTGTTGGTCGTATACAAATTAACACTAAGATTCCATCTCACCCCAGAAACAATGGCTATCATCAAGAAGTCACCCTGCTGTTGTTTACTCCTTTTTCTTCTGTGTTTAATTGTTTGCCCTTTTTAGTGGGTTCCTTCCGATCTTATTCATGGAGTTCTGATCATTTTGGTCCCTTTCTAGAACATCTTTTAGTAGTCTGTGAGGGTTGGCTTTGTCATCATGAAATTCTTTAGTTGTTCTTTGTCATGGAAGTATTTCACTTCTTCATCAAACTTAAAATTTGACTGATCTTAACAGATACAAAAGTTACATTTCTTGTTATATAGGTCTTGCTTTACCTTGGTCTTAACTATCCAGCAGAAAAGTATAAAAATGAGATATAGACAGTAAAGTCATATTAATGTGCTGATCTGTAAAAGGCTCAAGTCGAGAACTTCTGACATTGCCGGTCCTATGGATAATCCACTACTGTTATGGACTACTGGACTATATTGGATTATTTTGCTGAATTCATGTATGTACAATATTTAAATAGTAATGGAATACCCATCTCTGACAAAACTAAACAAAAAAGGGGGATACAAATGAAGGACCATTTTGTATCTGTATGGTTAGGATAGACATACAGCCACATTCTCTTAATTCAATGAACAGAAAGATTTGTTTTAATAGTGTTTCTGGGCAGGATATCATGTCTGCATCTTGTCCTATGAATAACCACTAAGAAGACAGCAATGTGCAACATATTAATTATTGAAACTGTCCTACTAATCAGTTTCAAAACTATCTCATTGCTATTTGTTTCTCAATAAAATTATTAAAAAATCATTGGTCGGTCATTCAAGAAATGCAAATTCACACTGAGATTCCATCTCACCCCAGAAAGAATAGCTATCATCAAGAAGTCAGCCAAAAACAAATGCTAGAGGGACTGTGGGGAAAAGGAACCCTTCTCTGCTGTTGATTGGAGTTTGGACCGGTACAACCACTATGGAAATCAGTGTGGAGATTTCTCACAAAGCTAGGATTGAAGCCAGCTATTCATCTCCTGGGTATTTTTCCAAATGAACTGAAGACGTCGCACCACAGTGATACGTGCATCAGTGTTTACAGCAGCACAGTTTGTTGTAGCTGCATCTTGGAAACAACCCAAATGCCCATCAACTGAGGAGCGGATATAAAAGACGTAGTATTACTACACGGTGCAGTATTACTCATTTATGAAAAGGATAAATTTAAGGCTTTTATTGGTAAATTGTTGTAACTACAGAACACACTCTTAAGTGTAAACATTGTCTTTCTAGTGTGAAAACCTAAAAAAGTGAATAAAATGTGAAAGATGCAACAGATGCTGTGAAAATGGAAAGGATCTGTTCAAAGGGACAGAAATATTGAGATGAGCAGAAGGACAGGTGAAGGAGGGAAGGAGGAAGAGACATCTGTGTATGTATACAGGATGGCTTGGATAATTGTACTGTGGATTTCAGCTGATCTACGGAAAGGAGCAATTAATGTTTGTGCTTTTTCTTTTTTTGTATTTTAGTGCAGGATCTACAGGGTCTCACTCCAAGTAGATTGGACTCATTCCAGTCCACCTGTATTTAGCCTCCCAAGCACTGGGATTACAGGTACACACCACCATGCTAGGTCTCAACTGCCTGGTCCTCTCAGTAATCCCTGGGGATGGGGCCCGCGTGGCAAGCCAGGGATCGAATCCTGGCCACTGCACTCTGCCTAAGCAGGTGCTTTAATTCACTGAGCTATTTGGTCAGCCTCTTTTTAATTTCTTATAACTTTTATTTTCCAATTTTGCATCCATATATCAGGTAATCTAAACAAACTAATTTGAAGATGACACTGAAACACAACCAGTACTGTCAAATTTATGTTATTTTGTTTAGTGAAATTCTGTATCATTTTCAATATTTTTAATTATTATTTTGTATTCTCCTTAAAAAAAACAATTACAGAAAAGGAGGAGAGGCTTATTTGGGTTTATGGTTTTCAGAGGATTCAGTCAATGGTCAGTCCAAGGCAGCGCTGGCATAGTAAATGGCCATGGCTGAGGACAGCTGGAAGCACAGGCAGAGGGGCAAAGGTGGAAAAAAGAGATACCTCCCAGGTCCCAGCCCAGTGACCCACCTCTTCCCACCCAGACTCACCTCCTAACAGCACACTCAGCTCTGAATTCATCAGCAAATAAATCCCTCATAATTTTATTCTCCCAGGATCGAATTACCTTCCAAAGCCCCATTCTGAATACACAGGAGGGTATGTCAGATTGAAGTCATAAGAAAAGAAGCTGGCTTGATAGGGAAGGTAGCTGTTCACCTTACAGCAGCCGGGGAGCTGAGGGAGGAAAGAAGACCAGAGTCCCAGTGTCCTCTCCACGGGCACAGCCCCAAGGACCTAATTCTGCCCACTGAGCTGTACCTCCAAACAGCCCCATCGCCTCCTCTGCTGGGGACCAGCAGGGACCTTAGGGGGCATTTAAGATCCAAATAAAACAACAAGAATCTATGGCAATTTTCTCTCTTGTCTCTAGGCCTGAAATATGCCTGTGGTATTTTCTAGAAACAGAAGACTTGGAAAAACATTACTTGGGATTAAGTTTTAGTTGTTCTTTCAAAGTACTGGAGATTAAACCCAGGACTTACATTGAGCTGCATCTTGCATACTTTTTATTATCTATTTAACTTTCATTTTATGCGTTTGGTACAGGGCCTCACTATGCACCTTGGACTCATAGCGATCCTCTTGTTTTCAGCCTCCCCAGTGCCACCATGCTCAGACTTGGTTGTTGGCTCATTGTGCCCTGGGGGCTGGCCCTGCATTGCATGAGGTGCTGGGGACTGATATTATTTTCAACTTGAGTCAGGTTCTCACACTAAGTCTTTGAATTTCCCAGAGGAGCCAGGGAGATGGCTCAGTAGAAAAAGGGCTTGCCTGGCAAGCAAAAAGGTCTGAGTTCAATCCTTGGTTCTGCCAAAAAATAAATAAATAAATAAAAATAAATAAATAAAAAATTTCCCAGGCTGGGATCAAACATTCAATCTCCCTGCCTCAGCCTCCCAGGGTGCTGAAATTACAGGCGTGGGCCACCATGTCCAGCTTAAAGTAATGTTTTTAAAAACTTCTGTGTATTACTTTCCTCTTTGTGAGACAGACATTAAATAAAGTATGAACTGTCAAGTACAGTCCACCTCTTTAAAAGTGACATGTTGCAAATATAGTTTTGCCTTCCTGGGTGCCATGTGCATCTCCACAGAAAACAGCCCTGTGACACCCAGTCCTGTCACTCGAACACAGAGCTCACAGAAGCATCACAGAACACAGGCCTCACCATCACATTGGACGCAACCTAGCTTTGCTTGAATCTCTCCAGGGACTGAGCCCATTCCCTCCAGGGACCTTTACCCTGGCTCCGGCCAGACGGCTCTGTTAGAGAGCTTGTTCTTTCACTGCACCAAAGCCTAGCCCATCCTCCATCTGTTTGGCTCCCTCTTGGCTCTCTGGTTTATAAAGACAAATTCAAGTCATTTTTTTTTTTTTTGCTCCCATTTTTGTTGCTTTAAAAATAAATCCAAGAAGGTGACGTAAAGTGGATTAAGATGCAGTGTGTATATGTTTGCAGCACCAGATAATGGTTGATGGCACCACACAGTGGGACAAAATAAGCATGATGGCTCTGTTTCCTTTTTCTTTAAATGTCATAATGAGGTTGGCCTCCCCCATCCCAAATCATCTCCCTAAGGCCCCATCCCCAAATACCATTGACATCTATTTGAGGATCAAGTTTCTCACACTTGAACCTTTGAGGGACACATTTAAGCTTTTCTGTGAGGCAGGCTTCCAGAGTTTCTGAGGTTGAATTCCAGGGACCCACACAAACCACCACACCCTTCAACGGATGCCCTCTTACTCCTGCCCTCATGGCCACAGCTTCTTTTTTAATTGTTGGTATATGTTGGTATAATAACCACTTCTGTCTTGGTGGATTACTGCATAGACAGAATATGTACTGGTCATTTCTGTCCATGGACAGATTCTTTGGAGAGGCGTGCCTCAGGTGTCCTGACAGCTCCTGGGTGTGATGGCCAAGCTTGCCCCCACCCAGCTCTTTGCCTTTCTGTCTGTGGGCTCTGGCGGCAAGATCTTGGTGGCAAGATTCCCATTTCATCCTGGGTTTCCCATTGATTTCCACTGGAGACCAAGGGTCTGTACTGAAGTAACTTGAATGAAGCCCACCTCACTGTGTGATGGGAACAGCTAGCTAAGCTGCACCTCCCACAGTGTGCGTTAGTGTGATTGGCTTTTTGAACAAATACAGAAATTTAAATGTACCCATTAGATTTAACTATATCAGGACGCACTTGTGCATGATATGCTCACAATGATAGTGAGTAGCAGGGTCTCTCTGGACGGTGGGCGGGTTGATGTCATTTGCTTCCCATTAATACTTACTTGTTCTATCAACTACTCCTCTAACAAGGTTATTAATTGTTTTATGATTTACTCCAAATTTTCTTTTTATCTTGTATGTATCAGACTATTTTCCCAGATGGCTAAAGCCTCTTTGGTCTTTGGTAGTACAAGTACTTCTTCATACAGGTTCTGTAGGTAGAGTTGCCCCTCTACCTACAATCTCAGTGGATGGATTTCCAGGCCACCTGTGGATCTGAAATGTTTGGGCATTCAAGTCTCATATATAAAGTGACATTGTATTTGCATATAATTAAACTCATCCTCCTGCATTCTTTAAATTGCTTTTAGGTTACTTATAATACCTGATAAAATGTAAATGATATGCAAATGGTGGGCATATTGTTTAGTGAATAATGACAAGAAAAAATATCTATCTATGTTCAGTACAGACATCATCAAACACATGTAGTGTGATTTTTTGTGTTTGTACAGGCAATCAAACTCAGAAACTTGCACTTGCCAGGCAGGCGCTTATGCTGCTGAGCTATCTCCCTGGCTCAACATGTATTTTTGAGCTGCAGTTGGCTGAAGCCATGGGTGTGGCATCCGCATACAGGAAGGCCGACTGTACAGGTTCATTGGCATGCCTCACATAGAAAAGGGAGGTGGAAGTTGGACACAGGAGGCGGGTGTTCAAGGGAGCGCTCGGCTGTAGTAAGTCGTTTGTCATTTGCTTGGGATGAAAGGCCTCCTAACACCTAGAGTCTTCCTTACTTTTCTCTCATGGCTGGGACAACATACCCAATGCCCCAAATTAAGGAAGGATGGGTTTATTTAGCTCACAGCTGTGGAGGTTTCAGCCCATACTTGGCTGACTCCAAGGCAGGGTGGAGTTTAGAAGTCCTGGTCCCTACGCTTGCCTAAGCAGGTGCTTAGTCCACTGAGCTATCTCACAGGCCCTGGGTGATTCTTTTACATTGTGGTGCTGGAGACTGAAGGGCAGGCCTTTGCACCCCAGGTCCTTTTATTCTTTTTAAGTCAGAGTCTCACTAAGTTTCTAAATTGCCCTGGCTGGGCTGCTCAAACTGTGATTCTCCTGTCTCAGGCTTCCAGAGTGCTGGGATTCCAGATGTGGTTGCCACTCCTGGCTAGATGATTCTTTTCATCAATAGGCAACTTAAGACAGCAGCAAGTGGCCACAAGCTTCTCACTTCCTCTGTTTGCTCCTGGGAGGGAGCAGCCCACATTCATACAACAAGCTGTTCTCATGCAGGTTTACCCCACAGCAGTCAGAAGCGAGGTGCTGTTTAAGATGCTACCCCTGGGACACCATCACACGTGTGGTAGGGCCTGGGCAGTGCAGAGGGTGCCTGTGAATAGGAAGCAAGAGCTTTCAGCTTTTTCTCTTCTTAGCTAGCTCCCTGCAGAACCACTTTCCTCCATGCACCTACTTGGAGCTCAGCACTGTGCCCAGGTGGGCTTCTGATTAGACCCTCACAGGGGTGCTCCAGAAAGAAATGAAGATGTAATGGTGAAGGCTTGTGACTCCAGTGTTCTGGGAGGCTGAGGCAGGAGGGTCCAAAACTAAATGCCACCCTGACCAACTTCTTGACTTGGTAAGATCTTGTCTTAAAATTTTAAAAATGAAAAGGGGAAGGGATGTAGTTCAGTGAGTGTGAAGGCTCTGGGCTCAATTCTCAGTATTGCAGAAAGAGGGGGAGGGAAAGGGGGAGAGGAGGGGAGGAGGGAGAGATATAGAGAGAGAAAGGGAGGGAGAGGGATGGGGGAGAGAGAGAGAGAGGGAGTTTTCTATTGGTCATTGCTACAATTCCTCTCTTAAAAAATCCTGGAACTTCAATTACTTGGGGGAAGTTCACAGTAGGGGGAAGGGTAATAGAATCCCAAGTATAAAATAGTGATGACCACTGGGCATGGTGGTACACATCTATAATTCCAGCACTTTGGGAAGCTGAGGCAGGAGGGCTATAAGTTCGAACCCAATCAGGGCAATTTAGCAACTTAAACCACTAGGGATGTAGTTCAGGGCAGAGGTCCCGGCTTTAATCTCTAGGAGCAAGAATAGGAGAGAATAAATTAAAACAGTGGGGACCTCAGTGCAGTCTCAGTTCAGCTTCCAGCCCTTCCTCCTGTGGGCCCTGGGGGGTGGCATCCTCCAAGAACACCCTCAGCAGCTGCGCCCAGTGGGGTGAGGGTGCCCACGCAGGCGGCCACAGGGGTGCCACGAAGCTCTGCACTTCAGTGACTTTTTATTTCAGCTTTCATGTTGTGAGCCTTGTTCCTGTGAGCAAATGTTCAGGTGAATTTTCACCCAGATGAAACTGTGAGGCCGTGGCTGGTGATGCGGAGCAATTCAGTGGTGTGAATTTCAGTTCCAGAAGCTTGGTTTGGTGCCCTGTGCTAGGACTGGAAATTTTATTCTTCTTTGTGTGTTTTGAAATTTTAAAATTGAGCAGGCTGCACATTCTCTTTTTTCTCTTAGGTGGCTGAATCCTAAAAGCTGTGTCATAAAACTAGCCAGGAACATTGCCGAATGTTTTGGTGGAAATCTCAGCAACCCACGTGCCCATGTATGCTTCTCGCTTCCTGCAGCATTCCTACTTGGGAACCTGGCTTTCTCTGACTTTCCAAGATGCACACTGGATGAGTATCCTGACTCCCAGGACTGGGCAGTAGCATGACGCAAGCCACTGGTGGACAGCACCCTTGGTGAACAGATCAGTGACCCAGAGATTGGTAAGGTCCCCCGAGAGCTTGTACTCTGAACAGAAAATTAAAAGGAAGACAAATTCTGTGCTTCTCAGGGGTGAGGTTTTGGTATTTGCCACATAAGGCAACATGCTGGGAAAGAAGCAAGGCAAGCAACAGGAAGAAGAGCAAAGTTTGGAGACACCCACCTGCTGGGAATCATGGTTTTGGGTTGTTGTAAGAGCCATTGCTGGTCTGCAGATGCCATTTCCTTATCAGACTTCTAAATGAGATGCAAGGGCTTGTGATGGAAAGCAGTTCCGACAGTCTTTCACCTGGAGCTTTGTCGGCATCTGCCGGTTCTCTGGCTTCTCCTTGTACGAGATGCCTACAGTTTTTCTCTGCTGTGTGTCTTTATTCTGATAATCATCACTGAATTGATGTCAGCATCTTCGGAGGGGTCTGCATGGCCAGGTGAGCACTGAATGTGATCCTAGGCCACTAGCCTGCGTCCTACCTGCGCAGGCTTGAAGTCTTTCTACAGCCATCTTCCCAGGAGAGAAGAGAACACAGATTTTCACGCGGATGTGTTCATCTTCCAGGGAGCCCCCACCGCATTCGTTCCCCAGGAGCAATGAGTCTGCCTGCTTTGCCTGCCTTGCTCATGAACTGCGTAACCGCACTCTGTGATGTGCAGTGAGATCGTGGCCCCTCGTGGCGTTGTGGCTGTCCTTGATGGGTAGGTGTGTGCTCCAGGCTGTCTGCAAAAGTACATGTTGCCTATCAGATTATGCCCTGGTCTCTAGGCAATGTGGGCTAGGTTTTATTCTTAGCCACACCCTAGACAGACAGTAGGCATTCAAATATGTGCTGAAGAAAGGAATGGGGTGTGGACATTTCAGGGAAACGGAGGGAAGAATCGGGTTGTCACAAGGCACAGAAAGGCAACAGTAGCTTCCCAGGTACCATGATTACAGTAGCAGTTTCCTTTCAGCAAGTCCTGATGCCTCCTAGCTGGATGACTGCTATTGGCTTACATTTTATTGACCTCATAGATTTGTCTATATTGACTTGTAAATTGATTTTTATTTTATAGTTGTGGTAGACCTATGAGCAAAAGCTGTTTTATGGTTACACATGCTGGCACATTATAATAAAAGTATGTTAGGTCAATTCTGAGGGTCTGAAAGAAGTTTTTCTTCAGAAGGATCTAATCTATAACAGGATGAGGTGGTAAGCACCTGTAATTCCAGCACTATGGGAGGCTGAGGCAGGAGAACCTTTGAGCTTGGCCCTGGGGGATTTAGTGACTCAGTGGGACTCTGTCAGACCATTTTTCCAGGTGGTCAAAGGAGACATGAACTCTATCCACTGAACAGCTCACTGTCAATGGAACAGAAGCTGTCAGTGAAAGCCAGCCAAATTTGAGATGTATGGTCGATTTTCTTGAGCAATGAATAGTGGAAGGTTTAGGTTTTATTGTCAACATTGCAGGGGGCTGGGAGGTGGGGAGATGACATGGAGATGCCGGCTTTGCTCGGGTCACTGCAAGGCAGTGAATTTCTGCCTTAGAACCGCCTGTCTGTGGTGTTTATCAGGCTGACACCGGATGAGGGGTGGGCCTCCTTTAGGAGAATGGATCCAATGAGGTTCCACTGGACACCCTGTGGATCCTTCCCTAAAATACAGAAGCAAAAAAAAAGATACAGTCTGATTCCCTTCTTCATTGCTGACACACAATATGGGACACTCTCAGTGTGAATGAGGAGAGGTGTATGTAGGCTCACAGTTCTAGACGTGTCAGTCCAAGGCAGAAGTGGCATGGTGGAGGAGAGTGCTGGATGACGGCTGCTCTGCTCCTTCTTGGGGGCCAGAAATCAGAGAGGAGGGAGGCACTGGGGTGGGGGAGCACCCTTCCAGGTCACTTCCACAGTGAGCACTTCCTGATAGCAAATCAGCTCCAGCGCCCCTAGGATCCAGGCCCATCCAGAAACCCCACTTCTGAATGCAGGGGCTGTGGCAGACATCTAAATCAAAACTATAACTGGAGCATCTGATGAACCAAGGGCCCAGCTGCCGATCTGGAGCTCAGATAAAGCAGGAGGCAGACACACTAGCACAGTGAGTCCAGCCGCTGGCTTGTCTGGGCCACCTGTCCCCTCTACAGGCTCCAAGCTCCTCCCTAGCAAGCTGTCACTCAGAGCATCATGCTAAACAAAGTGGCACCAAGACAAATTGCACAGAAATCAGGGACAGTGACTTCCCTGGATGGCCCTGGAGGAACAGCCTGTTCCACCTGGACCTTGCTTTATGACACTGGGCTGCTTTTCAAGAATGAGAAGAGAAACCAAAAACAAAATTTCATATCAGATAAAAAAAATAATGGATTCAGTACCCACATAAAATGGCTTTGTGTCTTCAGATGGTGGATTCTGGCCCCCTGCCTTCTCATCTGTCTTTCTTTTTTTTGAACCGGGGATTGAACTCAGGCCCCTGCGCTTTCCAGGGAAGCACTTATTCCACTGAGCCTCCTCCCCAGCCCTCTCATTTGTCTTTGATTTCTTCGCTTTTGGCCACCAGGATAAGGAAAGCCATGAAGAAAACACTTTGAGAAATAACATGCAGACCCAAAGCCAGGGGCCTTGATGGCTCAGGCATTTGTTGGACGTGCCATCTGTGATATTTCTGGCCATATAAATTAAGGGCTGAGGGTTCCGTGTGAGTGTGAGGAGAGGGGACAGCAAACACTATCAGAGCCCAGCCCTGTGGGGTGGCAATGGAAAGCAATGTTGCTTCTCAAGCTATAGATGGTGCCAACAGTTAACATTTGGTGAAGAAGCAGGAGCCTACCTTCCATAGCTGCATGGATGAGGAGGAGATATGGGGTTTCTGGGACCTTCCAGTTCTCCCCAAAGACCAGGGACCAAAGTCTCCATGGGAGCCTCACTTCTCTCTTCTACCTCCCCCACCCTTTCTGGCTTCATCCACTTCTCTCTGCCTTGGTCCCAACACTTTTGGGCCATGACCCCAGAGAGACCCTCGGTGCTGGCCAGATGCTGACCTCATGCATGCCTAGGTAGGGACAGCTGTGAGTGGACAGTCAGGGCCTGTGTTGGGGTGTTCAGCCTATGAGTTTGAGCCTCCCATGGTCCTAACCAGAAGGACACTTTGTCTCATCTTTTAGTTCCCAGACTCGTCCCACGTCCATGCCTTAGTGTTGCAGCATGGAGTGAGGTGGGGCTGCGGTGCTGATCCCTTCTCTTGCCGCACTGGAGGGTGAGGACTGCACCTCTCCATTGTTCCCCTTAACCAGAAGCTCTCTGGCTCTTCCCACATGACACAGTGACCTCAACATGCTAGGTTTTAAGGTGATAAAATCTTTTCATTGAGCCGGGCATGGTGGCGCATGCCTGTAATCCCAGCACTCGGGAGGCGGAGGCAGGAGGATTGTTGTGAGTTCGAGACCAGCCTGAGCTACAAAGTGAGCTTAAGGCCAGCCTGAACTGCATAGTGAGACCCTGTCTCAAAAAGACAAAAAAAAAAAAAAAAAAAAAATCTTTTCACTGACGTTTTCCATCCATGTGCTCATAGATACCAATGCTTAAAGATCCTGAAGGAAAAATGGCACCAAGTGTGTGTCTCACTGTGCTACAACACAACAAATGAGGGAGAAGTCTGCGCTCTGGACTCCTTCCCAGCAAGGAGACAGGGCCGTCACAGTGCCACAGACTCTTCACCACTCCCTCCAGGCTCACCACTGTGACAGCGGGTGCCTTGAAAGATTTTACTATTCCATGAGCCCAAGGCCGGGATGTCTTAATCCTGAGCTCCCTCCGTCTCCACAGCAGGGATTGGGCGGAGACAGCAGGAGGCGTGGCTCACGCTGTGAGGCCAAGGTCTCTGCTGCTCTGCTCTTCTTTATGGTCTTGCAGCTCCCTGCACTGACTTCAGCCTCCTACTCAGGGTCCACAATGGCTGACAGATGTCAAATTCTGTTTCCTTTGGGGGGATGCATGGGCAAGGGTAGGCTGGCTTTGTCCAGCTTGCAGGAGGTTTTTAACTTTAATAAGGGTCCCCTCTCCCCAACTGCAGAAGCCCTTCGTCCCATCTCAGGGATTCCCTGTCCAAGCTCAGGATCTGGAGAGATCAAGAGGCAAATGAACAGCCATGTACATAGGTGCACATCTATATTTCCAGAACAGTGGGAGCCTAAGGCAGGAGAATTTCAAGTTCCAGCTCAGCCTGAGCATGTTGGTGACTTAGGGTGACCCTGTCTCAAAATTTACATATATATATATATATATATATATATATATATATATATATATATATATATATATATATTTGAAGCTCAGCCCAAGGCTCTAGATATTCAGTCATCAGTACCTGAAAAATAAATGCAAGCGAGGCTACACTGGGAAGTGCTGAAGTATGAAGTATTTATTTCACAGGGAAGGGGTTGGGGAGAGGAGGTGATCACCAGTCAGATGCCACCAAGGAGACACTGTGAACCCCACACTGGGCAACAGGCAACTACAGGGTTTGATTCCAGGCAGGGTTGGCCAGAGACAGCAGTGGGAGAAAGATGGGAGGTGGCAGAGGTTACCACCCAGGCAAGGCTAAGCCACGCCCCCCGGCCCGAGAGCCACTGGCGCGCAGCCAACCCTGCTCACTTCTGAGCTGCTTTGTCCCTGTCCATGAGCAATTAAGCGGCAAGCTCAAGGCCACACAGCTATATCTGCTCCACTCACAGCACACACTCAAGACGCGCACACACGCACGCACGCACACAGGCGCTCACACTCCAATGCATGCACACACACACACGTCCATATATTAACTCTGATTTATAAGTGCACCCTGACCAGAGGGCAATCGGAAAGCAAGGGTTACTGTTAAGTGAGGAGACGACTGCCTTCTTCCCTGTCACCTGCAGAGCTTGGGGATGAAATGCGGTGAGCACGAAGCATCTTTGAGATTCCCGGGGCCGAGGCTGGGCTGCTTCCTCAGCCCTGTTCCATGGGCCAGGACTCAGGGTCCCCAGCCAGAGGAGCTGCGCTGATCTGCTTCTGGCCTCCTGGCCCCTTGCGGCTGAGACGACCACGTATGTGTGCTCAGCGCACTTCCGGCTCCCCTCGGACCTGGCAGGAGTGCCGTTCCGGCACATCCAGAGGAGCCAAGTGCCCAGAAGACCAGGGTACGTCACTTCAGCTGCTCCCAGACCACCTCAGAAACTTCCAGAGCTGCATCTCCTGAAGCCGCCCCTGTGGGAAGGCTGGCGGACTGCAGCTGCCTCCGGTTGTACATCGGCATCTGAGCAGAAGCAAGCTCAGAGGAAACAGAGGCTTGGGGGAGCCTCCATGTCCCCTCTGGATAGAGGGGGGTTAGGACGGAGTTGAAGCCCCCACTGCACTGCGGGCCACGGTGAAATCTAGAGCTGCTGTTGCTGCAAAGGATGGAGGAGAGGGGGACACCCCACCGGGCCCAGGTCCTGACGTGGGGTGGAAGTGACACGAGAGAAGCGGAGTCTCACCCTGTACCATCCTGCATCTGGGGCACAGAAGACACACAGCTCCTGGCTTCCCAGAGAAGGGTTGGGGGCCTTTTCCAGGGTGCAGGAGCCTTGGGGCAGCTGAATGCCTGAGAAGGACTTGCAGTCTTCATCTGGGGGCCCCTGCTGCCACGGAGGGGCCCCGGGGGCCCACAAGCACCTGTTGGGGCCCTGTGGTCTCTCCAGGGTGCCTGCTCTTGAGAACGGATAGGCCCTGTCTATCCTGGACTCTGGGAGCCCCAGCTTCTGCCAGCTACTTGATGGAGTTCTTAATCGTCCACCTCTGTCCTGTGCAACCGCGGAGGATGAGGTCGATGCCAGCCAGGCCCCGGTTCTCCACCTCCAGGCAGCGTCCTGTGCCCTTGTTCATGATGGCTCCGTTCTGGGAGGAGTAAAGAGGACACAGAGTCAGAGACTAACAACCATAGCTCCCGGAACACTGGTTTTCACCGGGAACCAGTTCCGCCAACATTTCCCCACCATGCAAGGGACCATGAGGCCTTCCTCTGGAGACCCGAAAGCCAGAACGCACAGGGGAGATTAAGGTACTCTGGATGTTTAAATCTTTCAAAATGATTACAATGAAAGTTGCAGGCCCGCAGATCCGCCTCCAAAGCCTCCCCTTTCCTTCGCGCATGCTTATCCCTCATTCTTGCCACTTCCGGAAGCGGTTCTGGGGTCCTTTACCCTGAATGTCTTTACTCAGTGTGATAAAAAATACAGTGAATGCTACTGCTGAGCACGGTCCGAGGAGGGACGGGCTCGCACGCACGCGGCGCTGCGTCCTCATCTCCTGAATTCACCAGATTTGCCACTGCGCCACTGCTGACTCTTCCACAAAGTCAAAATGACCATAAAAGGAAAATATTTTGAGTGGACTCAGGACAGGGAGGGAGCCAGGACAGTGCAACTAGAGGGAATCATGAAAGAGGACTTGCAAGATGGCTTGGAAAGCAGCAAGAACAAAGGGAGGAGTGTGCTTGAGCGGGGGAGGGTGTTCCGAGGGTGTGTCGTGGGATTGTGTCTTTTACTGTAACACATCTGTAAAAAGTTTAATATTCTCTGTATTTTCCGATGATACTGAGTACACAGGCTCTATCAAGTCTGAAGGGCTGTGCAGGTGAGATGCATTTCTGGGGCTGGGATGGAGTCAGATGGAGAATTTCCTGCTTCTTGCAGTCACACATTCTTAGCCATACTGGCCGAAGGTACTTAGGAATTTCACGGAAACGGTTCACGGAAACGGTGGCACTCTCTGTTCTCTGCCTTTACCAGAACTCAAACAGCCTGGCCCTAGTACAGGAACCAGGAAGGCTGAAGCCCACAGAAATCATTCTCTCTCTCTCTCTCTCTCTCTCTCTCTCTCTCTCTCTCTCTCTCTCTCTCTCTCTCTCTCTCTCTCTCTCTCTCTCTCTCTCTCTCTCTCTCTCTCTCTCTCTCTCTCTCTCCTGAGTATGCCTTAGTTTCCCAAGCCCCACTTGGATTGAGAGAGACCTGGGCTCCTGGCCCCACTCTGGACCCCTGGGGACCACAGGTTCTCTTCCATAGCCCCTCCCACAGCTCACCCACCTGGATGAAGTTCCAGCGCTTGTACAGGCTGCTCTTGACCTTGTCGCAGTCGAGGAGCTGGGGCAGCCGACTCTTGGAGTTGTCCACTAGGCAACGTGTATCAGGTAGGAGCGTAGTGGTCCCCAGGGCGCCCAAGTGCAGGAAGCCTTCCTTGGTATAGCGGGCAAGCTGTAGGGACACCAGGGTGACAAGGGAGATGGAGGCAGAGGTAGAGGTGAAGCCAGGAGGGGAAAGACAGCTTAGACCTGCAGCATTATCTCTGGCTTATGTCAGTTCTGTGGTCCTGTCCTGCTTCTGTCCTGAAGGATGCCCAACTCAGTTTGGCCCAAGAAGCAATTTGCCAAAGCAACATTCAACCTCAGAAGTGTTAAAAGAAATAAAAATGAAAATAATTGTGAGATATCGGATTTTCTTTCCTTTTTTTAAAAATGTATTTGGTACAGGGTCTCACTACACAGCTCTGACTGGTAGTGATCCTCCTGTTTTCAGCCTTCCCAGTGCTAGGGTTACAGTTGTGCACCACCACGCCTGGTCTCGGTGTCCCACTCAGTGAGCCCAGGGGTGGGGCTAGTGCGGCATGTGGAGCTAGGGTCCCTGCACTTGCCTAAGCATGTGCTTTGTCCCCTGAGCTATCTCACCAGCCCTACACTTTCGAAAGAGATTGCTTTGATTTTTGGCAAGATATTAGCGTAACACAGGGACCCTTACACAGTAAGGCTGGAGGAAGGATAAATGATTCCAACCTTTCAAAATTGGGACATCTAAATATATACTTTGTGTTTTTAAAATGTTTATCTCTTCTGATTCAATAATCATGTTTAGAAATCTATCCAAGGGAATGATCAGAATTATGAACCAAAGTTTATACATAAAGTATTTGTCACTACATTATTTATAATGGTGAAAAAAGCAGAACTACCCTAAAGGTGCAAAACATTCCTTGTATGTACTCTGCATATAGCTACTGCACTGACACAGGGAGAGTTTTGTAGCTGCAAAGATACTCACACTGGCTTTCTTCCTCCTCGTCCATCTCGGCAATGTTTTTTCAGCAATTTTCACCTTGCAATGGGATCTATTTTTCTACTCCTTGAATATCAGTTGGCCTTGTGATTTTCTTTGGCCAACAGAACGTGGCAGATGCAAAGATATGACTGGTCCTAGACTAGAAGTTTGAACTTCCAGGCTTCCATTCCCTCTTAGAACCATGTTGTTGTCATGTGAGTAGGTGAGGCTGGCCTCTGGAGAAATGTATGACCCAACCAAAAGCCATCACCTAGATGAAGCCAACCTAGATCACATAGCGCCTGGCCAGCTTGCTGGGTGTCCCTAGGAGATCCAGGAACAAATCCAAGCAAAATCAACCCAGCTTGGTTCAGCTCACAAAATCACCCAGCTACCCTGGGGACTCATGGGCAATAATAGACTGTCTATTTGTTATGCAGCATTAGCTGACAGACACAGGTCATGTTTCCTGGAACCCCTTTTCATGACAGGGCCTGTTCTAGGCTAGCAGTCTTCTCCCTTCCTTTTCCTCTCCTGGGAAGTTAAAAAATCACCATTCTATCTAAAAATGAATGCATCTTTCACCCATGTTTCACACTACAGACCAAATAATCAAAATGTGTGTAGGAGGACTGTGTTATAAATGCGGTATGTACTATCATTTAAAAACAAAAGCCAGATGTATTAACTGCAAGCATGTTGTGAGGAACTCTCTGCCAGCCCAGCCTGAGGACCGCAGCCTGGAAACAGCATGGGGCTGTGTTCCCCCTGAAAGGCTGAGAACGATGTGAAAGGCCTGCACAACTCTGTATTTGTTCACATAATCGTAGGAACAAGGTGGCTGTCAGTTGTAAGCACACGACAGACGCCTGCTAATAATACTGAAGGCATGCTTTGCATTGTTTTTATGATAGTAATAAGTGATATAATTTTCATGACAACACGGTGAGACAGATTCTATCATTGTCTCCATGTTATAACGGGAAAACTGAGGCACGAAGCCATCTGGACATCTGGTTATGTCTTGGTCTCTCTCTGCAGGTTCCTAGACCCGATGGCAGGCTGCCAAGCCCAGTAGCTGAGCAGCACAGACAGGGATTTCCCCCCAGATCACTGGAGGATCCCTGCCGTGGCCTCAGAGCATGGGCCCTTGCACTTCTGAATGAAGCAGGAAGCCCTCTGCTCAGGAACGTAAGTGACTCTGCGCTGGTGTCTAAGCCTCTCTGTGGGCATTCCCAGCTCTTGGTGAAAGCTACTCAAAAACCCTTGGCTCTGATCCCAAAGGGGGACCCTGCCTGCTCCCCTTGAGCAAGTGACATGGAGTTTATTAAGTGCCCTTGAAAGCGAAGCCATTAACATACGCTCTATACCCAAATTAGTTCCAAATCAGAGTAATTGTCAGAGGCAACATGGTAAGAAAATCAGAAGCCCTCCTTCCTCCTCCCTAAACAACATCTCCCTGAATATATTTAAATTCTCCAAATGCAAAGTGATGAATGACAGCAAGCTGCTTTTATGTTCAAGGGAAAGATATACACAGCTGCTTATTGAAATTATGAATCAATCTATTATCTAGCAGGCAAATGAGCAGTGCCAAGAACATTAATTAACTAAGCATATCTCTGACCCAGATGTTTAAAGAGCAAAGCTAAATGCCACCAGAAGTTAGAGGTTCTTCTTTCAGAGGTTTTTTGAGGCATGAAAACAATGAGGTCCACGCAGCCAGGACCTGCAAAGGGCAAATGCCATCTGCGTGAAGAGGTTTTTGGAGAAGTCACCAAACATGTTGGGTCAATATGCACAGCCTCTGGGGGCAGTGGCTGAGGGTCTGGCATCAGGCTTCTGGTATGAGAAAATGGGGAAGAGAAAGCTGTGGTTGGAGAACAACAGGGCAAATGTTCAGCCAACAACAGGTCATATCTGCTTTTCTCCAAATGCATGCAGTTGACTTGCTGTCGACCAAAGCCCCCTACTTTTGCCCCTGTCCTGGATGGGTGCTTTAATAGTGCCATGTGTCTACAGTAGCTACTCATTCTCTTCTCCCTTCTTGAGCACATCTGCCATTTGTCCTCTGTGACTTTTTCTGCCTCTGAGACTCCAACTCTTTCCCTGCTGAGAGATGCTTTTTTTTTTTTTGGTGGAACCAGAGATTGAACTCTTGAGCTGGGCAGGCAAGTGCTTATTCTACTGAGCCATCTCCCTGGGCCCTGAGAGATGCTCTTGACTGCCCTTTCTCTACAGCTCTCTGGCTTCACCTTTCCAAGTCTTCTTCAATGTGCTTCTTTCCTTCCATGGTGTCTCTGCCAATTTAGTCCCCATCACCCCCTCTCAAAGTCTTAGAGCCACATGGTTCCATGTGCTTTAATGTCTCTTCAAGTCATGATGGGATATCGTTTCTGCTTTGCTCACTTTGATCACCCAATTACCAGCTGACAGGCAGGTGAGTCGCTGTTACTCCTTTTCTGTTGTGAAGCGATTATGCACATTCATGCACAACTTTTTTTGCCCATGTGCGAATGTATGTTTCCATTTCTCTTTGTTGCTGAATCCTATGATCACTTCTTTTTATATTTCATTCTTTTGAGAGCTGTCTGACTAATTTTCAAAGAAGCTACACCACTGTATACACCAGTATCAAGGAATGACAGCACCAATTTCAGCAGCCTGGTCAAGTGTTATCATTGTCTGCCTTTTAAAAACCTTCCACTTATCTTAGTGTGAAGTGGGCAGTATGCTTTTGATTTGCATTTTTCTAATGATTAATAACACTGAGCATCATTTCATGTACTTTTGACCAATTTACATCTTTTTTGGGAAAAATATCTATTCAGACCTTTTGCCATTTATTCTTGATAGAGTCTCATAAAATATGTAGTGTAAGAGAAGGTCCTCAACCTCCCTAGGTGCTGGGATTATAAGAGTGAATGGATTTTCTTTTTATTGTTGAGATGTAAGATGTTCTTTATATGTTCTGGATAGCAGACCTTTTGCAGGTATAAAATTTGTAAGTGTTTTCCTCCATTCTTGGTTCTTTCTCTCTCTTTTTTTGATAGTGTCTTTGAAGCATCAAAGTTTTTAATTTGGATGAAGTCCAATTTATCTATTTTTTTCCTCTGGTCACTTGTACTTTTGATGTCATATCTAAGACAGCACTGCCAAATCCAAGGTCGGGAAGGTTTGTCCCTCCCTATGTTTTCTAAGACTTTTATCATTTTAGCTTTTGTATTTAGGTCTTTGATCTGTTTTGACTTTTTTTCCTATGTAGTATAAGAGAAGGTCCCACATGCTTTCTTTTTCATGTGTCATCTCATTGTCCCAGCAGCCTTTACTGAAAAGGCTATTCTTTCCCTATTGAAGTATCTTGCACTCTTGTTAAAAACCACTGACTGTAAATGCAAAGATTTATTTCTGGTCTTTCAGGCCTATCTCGCTGATCTCGAAGTCCATCTTTCTACCAATACTGCCCTGTCTTAATTATTAGAGATTTGCAATAAGTTTTAGAACTGGCACATGGGAGTCTTCCAACTTAATTTTTCTTTTTCAATACTAACTTGGTTCTTCTGGGCCTCTTGCATTTTTGTATACATTTTAAGATCAGCATCCTCATTTCTCCAAAAAAGACAGGTACAATTTTGATGGAGATTGCATGAGGGCTGTAGTTCAGTTTGAAGAGTATTCCCATCTTAATGTTCAGCTTTCTTATTAATATCGCCTTATTTACTGTTTCTTTTATTAGTGTGTGTTTGAGATATAGAATGAATATATCCATTATGGGGAGTTGGTATATAGATACATCACATCTTAATTCTTTTTTCTATCCCCCTCCTCCCTCTCCTCTCTCCTTCCAACTCTTGATCACTTGCCCACCTGTTGGAGGTTTACCTCCCTGTTTTCTATTTTTTTTTTTTGATCTTTAAATTATTTATGCCTTGAGTTTCTCATGTGAGAGAAGTCATACATATTTGCCCTTCTGAGTCTGACCTATTTCAGTTAGCACTGTGGTTGAGAGAGTTACAGATGTCATACTACAGTAATGCCCCAACCTTCACACTTATAGCAACACAACTCATGTTTGTCCCTCTAATCTGTAAACACCAGATATCTTTCTTAGGTGGATTTTAAAGTTTTCAGTGTTTAAGTCTTGCACGTTGTTAGGTCAGTCTATTCTCAAGCATTTTCATCCATTTTCAATGCTATTGTGCATGGCATTGGGTTTTAAATCCCCCTTTCCAGAATATTCACTGCTCTGAGCAGCACAACTGCTCTGAGCTATGGACCCTGCCAGGTTCCTGGGCTCTTGTCCTCTTGGGGCCATGGCCAGTGCTGACTGGCGACCTTTGCCGCAGGCTTCTGTCCAAAGAGTGCCTGGGCTTCGAGTATCTTTTTATTGCTCCCATCAGCCACTGCCCATCCAAGCCTGTCCCCTTGTGACAGGCTGCATCCTTCCCTGATCTCCCAGCCTAGTGTTCCAGACCCTCACAGCCTCAGTAGCCCTCACCTGTCCCTTGGCTGAGAAGCTGCCTGCTCTGCTCCTTAACACCTGTCCTCTTGCCCTCTTTCTCAGCTCCTCCAGTCTCCAACAACGTCCTCACCTTGCAACCACCACGGGCCCTTAGATTTCTCTCTCTTTGTTCACCTTTTTCATCAAGTTACCAACATGACCAGATCTCAGTGGCCAGAAAGGTCTTCTCGAGTCACAGCTCCTTCCTTTGTGAGGCCTGGTATCTTCTCTCCCATATTCCTCAGTGCCTTGAGAACTGGCTCCTACCACCACATTTCCAGGGAGGTTGCTCTCTCAAAGGTCACGGGATTCATGAATTTGCAGCTTTGGTTGTTTTTTCTGTTGTGTTCTAACTACAGGACAGATTCTGTGCTGAGTCCCAGCGACACAGCCTTTCCTCTCTTGGAGTTTTTTCTAGTCACAGAGCTTTCCACAGCACCTTTATGCTAATTGGGCAAATTTCTGTTTCCAAACATTATTCCTCACTTCTAAATTTGTGCATCTAAAACACTACTTGACAAACTACATAGATGTCCAATAAGCACTTCAAGTTATGTAGTCAAAATTGAACTCTTCTTCAGTGTTTTGGTTTTTTTAAAAATTTACCTTAATATATTTGGAACAGGGTCTCACTTTGCAGTTTGTCCTGGTAGTGATCTGAATGTTATAGCCTCCCTAGCACAAGAATTACAGCCATGTACCACTACACTCAGTCTTGATGGCCAGCTGCACATGCCCAGGGTGGGGCTGGAATGGCATGAGGTACTGGGGATTGAACCCGGGTCCTTGTGCTTGCCTAGGCAGGTGCTTGGACCACTGAGCTATCTCCGAAGCACTTCCTTCAGTGTTCTTAACCCCTTCCACATGTTTGTCCAGCATTTGTTCCATCTCAGTAGTGGTAACTCCATCCTTCCAGTTGGGCAGAGCAAACACTTGAGCTTCCTGCTACACTTGCCTCTTTCTCTGACCCTCATATTCAGTCCATCAACAGTCTGTATCTGAAGAGCTGGAGATGTAGCTCAGCAGCATACATGTCTGCCTGGCAAGTGCAAAGTCCCGAGTTCAATCTCTGATACTGCAAAAATAAAGAAACAAACAAATAAATAAATACTTGGATATGATTTTTCAAATAGGAAGCATGAACCAGTCTGTAGCTGGTCTCCACTTCAACTGTTGCCACGGGGCTGGGGAGATAGCTCAGTAGAATAAGCATCTGCCTGGCAAACACAGGGCCCTGAGTTCAGTCCTTAGTACCACAAAATAAATAAATAAATAAATAATAATAAATAAATAAAATTCAGAATATCTTAAGGGGATGGGGAGACGGCTCAGTAGAGTTAAGTGTTTCCCTGGCAAGTATAAGAGCCTGAGTTCAATCTCCAGTTCTGCCAAAAACCAAAAACAACCCCCCCCAAAGAAAGAAAGAAACAAACAAAAAACTGTTTCCTCCCCTTTTGGAGCCTTTTTTGTCTCCTGATGAAGTCAGTGCAATCAACTTCTAATTTGTCCCTGAGATCCTATTAGTCTTGAACCAATATCATTATCAGAATGGCTGCTTTCAAATTATTATTTAAAATTATGTTGCTGTATCTTATTTTGCATGAGACGAGATCTTGCTGTGTTTCCCAGGTTGGTTTTACAGAATCAACTGATCCTCCTGCCTCAGCCTCTTGAGTAGCTAGCTGGTCCTATAGGCATGTGCCACCATGCTTGGCATAAAATTATTTTACTTTAGATCAGATTAGGATCATGCTATTCCACCACTCCCAATCTTCAAAGGCTTCCAATGTCAATCAAAATGAAAGCCAAGAACATTTATTGTGAAATGAAAGACTGGTTACAGTCTCCTAAGAGCTCTCTGAGCTCAACTCCCGTCTCACTGTTGCTTGCTCTCTCTGGACCAGCCACACAGGCCTCGTTGTTGATCGGGGAACAAGCTGAAGAGGTTCCCCTTAGAACTCCTGTGCTGGCTATTCCTTCTCTCCCGAGTGCTCTTCCCTCTAGTAATTAAATATCTCACTTCTTGATCGCTTCTAGGTTTCTGGTTAGAATGTCATACTCTTGAGGCTTTCCCACGACCAACTTCACCTCCAACATTCATTCCTTATCTTTTCTTTTGCCTTCTTTCCCTCCAAGCACCTAATTCAGTGCTCTGTAAAGAGACTGATCAAGAGTTTGTTTCTGTAAAACTCGCCTTACAGCAGAGGGAACCAAACAGCAAACTAAGAGACAAGAGATAATAATAGAAAATAATCAGTGCTCAGAGAGAAAGAAAGTGTTCTCTGAGCTCTCCTCTCAAGCATTACCTGTAACAAAACTTGTGACATCATGAACCAATGCCACACTACCTGCTTCAAGCTCGGCATAGCTTACTCGTGGAGACAGCCAGGTATGACAGCAATGATGAGAAAGTGTGAAGTAATTCTAGGAAACATAAAGTGGACCCAAAGAACCAGGATAGGCGGGTTCCTAATCCAGAAGAGGGAGGTCATAAAAGGCTTCCCAGAGTAGACTGTCTTAGCTATTTTCCCATTGCTGGAAGAAAACATCTGACAGCTGGACTTGCTGGAGGTGAGCTCTACTGTCTTAGTCTCAGTCCATGGCTGGTTGGCTCCAAGCAAGAGGGCCTGGCAGCAGGCCTAGTGGAGGAGAATCTGCTCAACCCATGGCATCCAGGAAGCAGAGAGGGAAAGGAGGAGTCAAGGGCAAGAACGCACCCTTCTGGGTCACACCCGTGACCGCCTCCACCTCCTCACAGCACACCCAGCTATGAGCTCAACAATGGATGAGTGCAGGGATGAGCTTGGCAGCCCGGGATCCAATTGCTTTCCACACATAGGAGACTCTGGGGCAACATTTTAGATCTTAACCAGAACAGAACAGCATCTAAGCCCGTTCCTGATAGAATCCTCCAACTAAATGAGAAGGTGGCCCGACCGGATCTGACAAGAAAGCAAGGTGTCTGAAGGCTTGGAGACCAGAAACAATGCACGTCTGGAGTGATCCCAGCACAGCTCACCATGGTGGCGTGTAGGGGTGGGGAGCAGAGGGCATTAAGTGGGCACAATCCAGTCAGAAGGAGCCATCCGATGACAATGAGACCCCTGAGTAGAGAATGAATTGCAGTGGGGTCTGGTGGCAGCCAAAGGTCTGATGGAGGTCTTGGATCAGTGGTGACCGGGAATGACAGAGGAAAGCAGACTTTCAGGTGCAGGGAAATTAAGAATTATTCTATCTGTCTGGCAAACCAAATATTTTATCATTGTAACTTTCATCATTATAAGACACACTTCATCTTTAATAATGTTTTGTTTTAGAGGCCATATGATATTGGTGAAGTTACCGCCGCTTTCTGCCCTTTTGAATCTGCCTGCCTTTCTAGTCTCCTTTTCTCTTTTCTAATTTCAACTTTTCTCTCTTCACATGTTCCAGGTGTGTATCTAGATCACAGAGTATTGTTGGGTATTTAAAAAATTAAAGACGATAGTCTCTGTCTTTTATCTGGAGAATCAAGTACATTTGTATTTACTGTGATTAATGATACATTTGATGTTATTTCTACTACTTGCTACTTTTTTTAAAGTGTATTTGGTTGTGTCAGGATCTTGCTACACAGCTCAGCCTCATAGTGATCCTCCTTCTGCTTTCAGCCTCCCCAGCTCTGGGATTACAGGTGTGCACCACCGTGCCTGGTCTCAGTGGCCAGCTCACTGTGTCTAGGGGTGGGGCTGGCATGGCATGTGGTCCTGAGGATAAAGTATTGTTATTATTATATTTCATTGTTCTCTCTGTAGATCTGGAAATTATATTTGATTTCTATGATTGTATTGTTTACTCTTAAAATATTGATACTTATAGCTTAGCCAAATCAAGTTTATTTGATATGTTAACTTCCCTTTCCTCCCAGTAAAGTTGAGGGACATAAGGGTGCCAATTTGGGCACTTCTTTCCTGCTTAGGGTTTTGGTTACATCTCTCTTGCTCTCCAAATTAGACGTTATTTTCATGATTTTATGCAATAAATTATTACTTTATTTATTTATGAGGTTGTGAATTTCTGTATAATTGATCTCTGCCCCAAGATATTCTTCTGGGGTCGTTTTCCTGTCTTGTGAAGTAGTTCCTTTCATGACAAACAGATTTTGGCAAACAGATTTTGTTTACCTGAAAATACCTGAGGGTGATTTGTTATGCAGCTAAAGCTAATTGATACAAGCACTTTTTTGGTAGACTGAAAGAGTTGAAAAGTTATGCTTGCTGTAGCTTCTCCAGCATCTAGCTAGATGGCAGTGGGGAGACCTTTCAAAGTGTCTAGTTTGCTCTGTTCCTGGAAGTGATTTCATTATCTTTCTCTGTCCACTCAAGCAATCATAGGCAAGACAATCTGCACAATGTGCCACCTTAGTATGGTATTTGCTGTCACTAAAGTAATTCTGCCAGTGGAGAAGCGTGTGGACTCACATCATGAACTAGTGAGCAGCTGGAGTCCACTGCTTCCTTCTCTGGGTTATGGCTCCCCAAAATCCATTGATTCAAACTCTTCCGGTCATGGCCAACACAAAACCTGAAGCCAGATCGCTCTTTAGGCTCCAGATTGCAGACCTGAGTCTCCCATTCCCCTCTCCCATGGCCCCCAGCCTCACCAAATGACCAGTCTTCCAGTTCCTGTCTCCACATCTATCTTTCCCATCTTTGGATCCCCCATTCAGGGGGATATTGATTCCTAGCCCCCCTATTTTATTGTATTATTATTATTATTATTATTATTATTATTATTATTATTATTTTGAGACAGTGTCTCCCCACATTACTAAGCTTCCTAGGCTGGGGTTGAGCTCAAAATCCTCCTGCTACAGCTTTCCAGAGTCTGGTGATGATAGCATATGCCACCATATTGGCTGACTTGAAGTTTCTCAGAAACATCCCACAGCCAACCTGCCTTTCCTGGATGGGGGAGGGGCCTGCCCTTTCCTTATTCCATCTCTACTGATTCCTTAAAGGTGACTTTGTCACTTGCATAGTTGTATTTTATGTACCTTTCTTTGATGGGGGCTTTGGTTGCAGTTGTTTTGAGGACACCAGCATCTTGCGTATTTTTTACAGCACCAGGACCAAGAAAGAATCTTACAGAAAGCAAATGCTATGCAAATGCTTTTGAATTGAATGGGATTATTCTAGATTTGGCTGCTGGACCCAAGAGGGGAAAGGAACATTATTATCCACGACTGTAATGCACTAGGCAGGGAAGAAAAAAAAAACCCTTTGTGCCCAAATACAATTAATTCTCATTTAGGGGAAAAAGGAATTTTTTATTTGAGATGATCTAAGAGACACCCACAACTATTAACCCAAATTTAAGAGCCTTGAGGGAAAACTAAAATATGCAAGTTACAGCCAGATAAACAAAAGAAACACAGGCAAATAATTGCAGAATAGCTCTGGAACACAGCAAAATCCATTAGATTGTCAATAAAAACATGGCTCGCAGTTGCTTTACTATTAAGAGTCTCTCTCCTCACTTTAGAATCAGGCACAGTCAGTGTAAAAACACACAGTAAGTGAAAAATGTAGTTTTCTCACCTTCCACCCAGGAAGCAGAGAGACGTGTTTCATTGATCTGAGGTTGCTTTGGGATAAAATTTATGTTTCTTGTTTGGCCACAAACACGGTTCCTTATGACTGCATGAACATGCATATATTCCTAATAGCGAAAGGACTTTCTCCTTCTCGGTCCTGAGTGTGAGAGAAGTGGGAACAAGTGACAGAAGAGGCAGGAGCCTTTCAGACTGGCCCAAGAGCAGGCTCCAGCTGCTGGTGTGCAAAGTACAGGCGGGGGAACTTCGGTGTCACCATTGAGCGTTGACCTTGACAGAGGGCTCTGCCTTTGGAGAACCCTGGGACGTATCCTGAACTGAACATGGAAAGAAACACTATCTCAAAAAGGAGGGTGTTAGGGCTGGTGAGATAGCTCCGCAGACTAAGCACCTGCTTCGGCAAATGCAGGGGCCGGGGTTTGATCTCTGGCACCACATGCCACACTGGCTCCACCTCCAGGTTGCCCTGAGCCAGAGACCAAGCTTGAGCCTGGTGGTGCATGCCTACAATCCCAGCGCTGGGAAGGCTGAAAATGGGTAGATTACTATGGGTCCGTGCTGTGCAGTGAGGGCCTGTACCAAATACATAAATGGGGGGAAAAAGGAGGGTGCTACAGGCCCTAGAAAGGAAGAAAGGCAGAGAGAAGAAAGTGCACAGAAGCTGCAGGGCGGGGCAATGCTCTATGTCTTGATTAGGAGACTGCTTCGCTGAGAAGTGCACCTGTCCGAACTCATCAGATCCTGCCCTTTGAATGGGTGTGCTTTATTGCACTTACTCTCTGCTTCCATAAAGTTGATTTAGAAATATATCTGGCTGCTAGAAGGCACATTGTGGAGTCAGGTTTTCTGCAGAAAAGGGCCGTGCCTGTAGGTCAGTGTGGCCCCCGTTCTCACCCAAGCCAATGGTCTCCCCTCCACCACCTGCCGTCATGCTGGATTCAAGCATTACATTTCCCCCAGTGCATTTACTACCGAGGGGGACTGTGCAGAAACGTTTGTGCCAAAGCTTCTAACTTGATGTCCCTGCAGGGAGAGGCAGGAGTAGACAGATTCTGGCAGTGTGAATGTCGGGGAGAAGGGATGAGGTAGGGCCTGCCGAACGCAGCCCTGTGGTGGGAGCCACAGAGCCACGCTGCAAGGGGTGATAGCTCCTTGGTCCTCTTGCTGCTCCGAGGGCACCTTCCCAGGCCTGCCCTCAAAGCTCCCTCCTGGCTGTGCAACTGGTTAAGGAAGCAGATGCTGTCTCTCAATAAGACAGACCCTGAGAAATGCATTTATTTGCTGTCTCGGTAAAATGCAAAGGCAGCATTGCGTCCTGGCCCAGGGGGGAAAGGCTAGCCCTGCTCACTGCTTAGTGCGGCCTAAGGGAAACCTCTACCAGGGCTGACAGACTCATTTGCCAAAAAAGAACAGGGTTCCTGGCTCTGTGTTGTGTCATCGAGGGCAGAAGAGAATAATGATGGATTTCTGGGGTCTGCCTAAAAAGTCCCAGCGGTCACTAGATAGGTCTTTTCATCCCTCCC